>JAQFJB010000002.1:19439975-19453722 GCA_029874875.1 Naso minor | reverse complement strand
ATCTTTGAAATCATTAAAATTTTCATAAGGAAATGTGATATAATTACACTTTTTTCTCAGTTACTGTAATGGATTACAGTTACATTTATTTTGTAATTAAATTACACATTTTCATTACATGTTACTGGTTGCTCCCCAACACTGTCACTATCACCGTATATGTTGTCCAATATGGGCTGATATTAAAATTGTTTCTTAATGCCAGAAAAAATGCTTGTACAAATGATTTAAAATTGTGTAGTTACATGGTTTGTCCAGCAGAGGGCCACTATTTGATAATTAATGAGCAAAGTGTTTACTGTTCAGTGCACTGATCTTTAGAATAAAGTTGATTAAAATGTAAGATATCATGCCTCCATTACATATTTTGTCACAAGTATTTGATAATGACATTCACCCTATGTAATATGTATAAAATATCCGCCAATATATCAGAAATCAGAATTTTCCTGACCTCTAATATTGATCTCATACCAGTCCGGCCCTAGAAACAATGCTGCTAAGCGCTGCCCCTCTTTCATAGAGACTGTTTTAAGGTTACAGACAGGTGACCCTAAAGAGAGAGCTACACAAACCACAAGACGTACACCATGGAAAGTTATTCATAAGGGACACGTATGTGTGAAAGTCATTTCTTTTAACAGATAAATTAACAGAGCAAAATTACAGAAAGCCGCAAAAAAGGAATTATAGAATACTGTATAAAATGGGAACGAATGGAAGTGATGAAGAGAAAAAGAGATAAAGAGGGAGAGAGACTAAGAGCAAATCTATTGCTGATAGTGATTTGGTGCTTGCTGGAGAGGATGGGGAACAGAGTGGTCCATTCATGTGGCTCTTGTCCCAATAGAACAGATAAGAGAGTAGTGGAGCTCAACTAACTCTGTAATTACACTGCACAAAAGTCTGTGGATACGTTTTTTTCCTGGTGCTGAGAGCTCCACATCCCAATAGACATGCTGAGGGTTAAAGGCATTTGAGGCTAAAATAATCCCATATATACGGTATCACCTCTGCCATCTGTAAATCCTGTCGGGATGTAATTTGTGTGTCGAGGAGGATGGAATGTAAGATTCCACCATGCGGCATATCTGTCCTTTAGCCCCAGTGGTCTATGCGAATATTTGTCTCTGCTAGCTTCCCCGAATGGTCTCCATGCAACCTTTTCCCTCCGTCCACTGTCACAGGAGCACTGACAGGAGGCAATTTTCTGATGTTATTTGGGTGATTTTATTTGCTCAGCAGGGCAACATGCCCCCAACCATCACATTTCTAGTTCTCCACAGTCTCCCCTGTGCAAAGCCCACAAGAGACATGGTGAAATCAGAGTAATGAAGTATGCAGCATACTGGCAAAAGCATCAATTAGATGACAGCAGGGCAGACAACAAAGGAAAAGAGAGGTGGAGTAGCGGCATGAAAAAAAAAAAAAAAAGGAGAATATGGGAAAAAAGATAAGCTGAAACTCAACAGAGGGATGAAATTAAAATGTGAACCAACATGAGAAAAAGAGGCCCATGCACAGCTATGAAATATTACACAGCCATACATTAAGGGAATGTTAAAGGGGAGAGGGTGAAAGATGAATGTGGAAGGGTCCGCAAAGAAGAACAAGGCCAATAATTTGAGACCGGATATACCCTTTATGGACAGTGTCTGGTTGGGCTCCCCTCGCTGACAGCCTATTAAAGTTTCATGCTAAAATGAGTCAATATTAGATATGACATTTCCAGGGTGAACTAGTCCGGGGCGGATATATGGGGATAGGGTAAGGTCCTCGTTGCCATGGTGGCCAAATGACCAGTCCTAGCCAGAGGGGACCCAGATGAACGAGGTGCTTCCAGGTCAGCGAAATGATCTTACCTCAATTTCAACTAGAAAAAGGACTCCAATCATATCAGATCTTATTGTCACATACACATTCAAACACAATATCTTAATATCTTTTTATCTATCTATTATTCTGTGGTGTATTCATTTTTTTGTATTCACTCTGTGTTTTAGTGTTCTTGCAGAACAAAGACAGAGTGCAGACACATGTACTCTTCTTACACACATATGCACTCAAAGGAACGACAAAGCACGCACACACCTTTTGAAATTCAAAGCTTTACATGTTGCATCCTGACACTTTTCTCTTATTGTGTACATCCTGAACCTCTGGTCATATCTGTGTCTTATTACTTTCCTTTCTGTAAAATTCTCATTTTTTGAACTGTCTTGATCACAGGCAGCACAAAGATACAAAGCGACTGGGATCAATCTGTTCTTCACAACCCCCCAATGTGAAGGAAAATCAGTAGGGAAGACTGCTGTAGAAAAAGATCCCTGGATATTTCTTTTCTGTTGAGGAGAGGGGAAGAAAGTGAAGATTACATTTAAAGCTGAAAACTGTTTGAAACAAAACACTCTCAGTCAGATACAGACTTATAATTTCTTACACTGTTTGAAGATGTTAAAGGGATACATGCTGCTAAACATGACATGGAAAACAGTTAAATATGGAAAAATGACAATGCTTAACTTTTGTGAGAGACAAATGTCATCCTCTGCTCTTTCATCCCTGTCTCCTGTGCTTCCTGTCAAACCTTTGAAGAGGTCTTTTTGACAGGCCAAAAGCAGGCCACACCGGAACCATCCAGCTAACAATCACTAACCTTTTATTTCCTGGCTTCAAATACGGGATCAAAGACATCGAACAAATGATTTAGGAGGGGATGATAGAGACAAGAAGCTTTAAAAGACATAGATAAAGGAAGTTAAAAGGGAGAAAAGAGACTAGTTCAACAGAGACATGAGACATGATTGACAGTAAAAGAGGGGTGACAGACTCAGCGAGGGTGCTCTTTATTTCACTGAGAGTAAAAGGGGGTGATGGTGGAACAGCTGAGAAGCAGCAGGAAGTTAGAAGAATTGGCAGACCAATTAGCTGAAATGGTTGAAAGTTCAAAATCCTCTTTCTATTCAAAAGTTCTGCCTTCATGAGCTTTCTTTAATCCTGAAAGCGCACACACACACACACACCTCAATACACCACACAAACACTATTTACTAATTTACATGCACAGGGCCTTTTGACAAGTTTATACAAGCTAGGCCAGACAAACATATCATTTTTGCAGATAGCATCGGCCAGTACTGGCCTATCACAGATATTTGCATCGCCATATATATTATCCGATATGCACTGATATTAAAACTGTTTTTTAAGACTGGAAAAAATGCTTGGACTACTGATTTAAAATTGTGTATTTCCACGATGTTTCCAGCAGAGGGCCGTGTTTAAAGGAACCGTTCGTTTTTTATGTTTGCCTAATCAGTGTGTTACCTGCAGTAGATACAAGTCAGCTTCTTACGGAGTCACACGTGGAGTCACGGTGCACCGGCACGAATCTGAGCGCAGCCCTGCTGTAAATGGTACCACCAATATGACGTCTTTTAGCCATCAACAACACAACCCACCAAAATTAAATATGTCCCTTCATCACACTATTCAGATTTTCAAATTACATTGCCACCAAACAGCGTTTTTCTTTGGGACTACACGTGCATAGGAATTCAGACGTGCTTGCTCCCCTTTTTAGGGCTACAAATGATTAACAGCTGCGTCAGTATGGAATAGTTTCTTCTGAGGATGATGCAGCAAAAGACATTTCTGACCATCAACTACTTAAAAACAAGGCTTACTTAGTCTCCAAGCAGTCAAAATTCGGGCCTATGTTCCAGCTCAAAAACTAATCTCCATTGTTTGATCCATGTTTGGTCTCATCTTGAACTGGAACATCTGCACACACCAAATATATTATGATACACTAAGTATGGCTGATAAAAGATGCATAAACCCTGATATTATTATCTTTGCTGCACTCTACTGAGTGTGCTCTTGTATTTACAGGATGAATTACAAGATCATATTTGCATGCTGTTTCTTTCATGTGGCATTAAGACTTAACACAAATTAAACATGCCACATGCAAATGTATGCAAGTCGTGATCGGAGGTGTGATCTCATTGGAGCCGTTGGCACGTATGTGTGCACTGAGCAGGCGCATTTTATTTCACTCTTTACAGACTATCCACTCAACATGCTTTGATCTGCTAATATCAATCTACATGGCTGCCTGTGAGGGCAGGACCGCAGACTAAATCGTACTTCTTTTTCATCTCTTCTTGTTCAATCAGTGCACATTCGGGGAAGTTTCTGAAAATAGCTAATGATAGTAAGGTGAGTCAGTACTCTCTGGCATTAGCTGCTGCCCTGGTTTTAGGCTGGAGAGGAGGAGATAGTGCTAGGCTGCAATTTCACACCTTAACTTGCATTACTCTCACTGCAGCTGGGGAGCGAATACAAAGGGAAATGTTTAATTTTGTTTCTGAGGAATTGGAAAATGTGAACAGTGAATTACAATCTTGTCATAGCAAAAAAAATCCCATTTCGATTATCAAAGATGTGTGAGTGCTTGCGTTCGGGTGTGTGTAACTACACTGTGTGTGTGTGCATGGGAACTGAGATGTTGGGACTTGGCATCTCTCCTCTTTAATGAGCATCTCTGGAGATGGCAGGTGCATGTTCAGCCATTCTTTTACAAGCTCAGCAACAAACAGGCCAGTCCTCTCTCTCCCACTGCAATTACCACTGTCATTAGCAGAATCCCAACACCAAACAAGCAATATTGCTAATAAACCCACACAAAACACTTCTGAAGTACCTGCATCAGCTTACACACCTAGATCTATCATAGCAATTTTTAAAAAGAACACAAGTGGGACGGCAAAAACGATTTTTTTGATGTCCTGATGTGCTGGAATCAAAAGATTGTGGAGCCTTTACCATCGCAGAGTTTCTGTTTTTGGGATGACCCTCCTAATGAGTTCAGGCTCCATCAGTATCATCTTTTGAGGCCCATTTTTAAAAACAAACATTTATGTGATTATCTTTACTTAATAGTCCTTGAACTGCCTTTTCATGTTTTATCTTAATGATTACTATTTTAGCTAAGTAGCCGTCTCGTTTTTGTATTTTTCGTCCTAATATAATCTTCTCTATTGTCATTTAGTTAGAAAGTCACTTAATGTGCTTTGAAAATGGCTATGTCTCTAATGATAATGGTTATGGTAATGATTCATGGTAGCTGTAGTAGTAGTAGTGCTCGTAGTGTGTGTAATGTGTGTATGTGAGACTCTCATCTCTACTTTTTCTCATTGTGGCGTCGGTTAACAAAGCAGGTATTTGGAGCAGTGCATCCCATAGTAATACCACGTGTGACTGGGCCCTCCTCAAAACTCCAGACACCGATAGGTGAGCACTATTATTATGTTTACTCTTTAAAGCCAGAATGGCAGCAGGGGAAATCATCTACTCTTCTATTTCACTGCCAATTTCGCTCTCTTCCTGTGTTTTCCCTCTCTGGCTTAACTTTGTTCCTTAGACTATAGATAACAAATGCCTCCTGTGAGGTTCAGGGAGGCGTTTAAAGCCCAAATAATGAACACATTTGGAATTTAAAACTCCAAAGGGGGACAAATCTGTTGTCGCAAGCAGAGGACTTTCATCAGCTGTTTTAAGTTTTAGCTGAGTTTGTGGCCCTTCAGAAAAACCACACAGCAATATAATAACTTGCTGTGAATCCTTAGTGTGTGTGTGTGTGTGTGTGTGTCTGTCTGCTTAGATAAATTCTAATCAGCCAGGGGCAGCAGGTAAGAGACAGAGAGAAGGTCACCTGTCATTATTGGTACATTGATCTCTGATTGAGTTTAAATCTTGTAATGTTGCTCACCCAGGTAACCAGGTTTTGCATGAAAAACAAAGATAAGGCCTCCACTTCTCTGAGTTAATAAACAGATACTAAATGCTAAGGGAAAAAGCGAGAGTGAAACCAAAACAAGTTTGTCATGCTTTATTTTTTGTGTGTAGGTTGGTTAACCTGCTCACACAGCTGGAGATGCAGAAAGCACTGGGACCATTAGCCTCACTGGGTGGTCACTTCTTGATGGAAGATCACACACTCCACACGAACACACACTACCCACCTCCCACTCCTCCGCTGGGTTTTGTGATTCAGCCGGGCAAGAGTGGAAGGGAGGGGAAGGTTAGTGGGTGTTCATGCCTTTGAATTCCAGGAGCGGCTGGAGTTGAAGTCTGTTCTGTGTTGTTTCCCGTCATAGCTCGCCTTAGGGCTGCAGGGAGCTTTATTTACTGGAGCTGACATACCATGGGCGGCAGAAAGCCCTAATTGCTTCACGGCCTCCTTGAGCTGTGTGATGCGTTCAGTCTGAACATGGATATCTTCACAGAGAGAAATTAAGGGGCAGTGGCAAGGAACGCTGCCCCCGTCCACTTTTAAAGACAGCCCTGCATGCACGGAGCAACGCACCGACGCACACACAAACAAAGACTCTGCTCCATGAGGTGTGAGCAGAGAGGTCTCTAATAGCCTGACTGGACCAGAATGAGTACCAGAGAGAGCTTAAGCACGCTACGCAACACTAACACTCAAACCGAAAGCACAACTTAGCACCTACTCTGGCTCAAGTTTACCATATATTTCAATGCTTCACATTATAATGAGGCACCTATTACGAAAATCTCTTCTTCGTTACACATTATAATGATGTCTAACAGAACTAAGAGACCACAGCACATTATGCTGATCCACTCGCACTGTTCGGATACTGCATAAACCCTGGTTTAATCAAGTCTAATTGTTGAGATTATGAGGACTTGTGTATGGTAATGCCTCGACAAACAACAAAACTGGAACATGTAATGTCCCTTAGGAGGGTTTACACATTTTTTTCCTCTGATATCAGTACATGTTAAGCTACGAGTCAGTGGAAGACAAATGTGATAATAGCTGGTGGATTACAATTAGGCGGCGGATGGCTCTGGCGCCTCACAGCGAGAAGTTTCTGTGTTTGAACCCAACCTTTCTGTGTTAAGTTTTGCATGTTCTCCTCGTGTCTGCGTGGGTTTCCTCCAGGTGCTCCGGCTTCATCCCACAGTCCAAAAACATGCAGGTTAGGTTAATTGGCAACTCTAAGCTGCCCGTAGGTGTGAATGTGAGTGTGAATGGTTCTTTGTCTCTGTTTGAGCTCTGGGATGAACTGGCAGAGTGTCCAGCTTGTTTCCCATCGCTCACCAATGTCAGCTGGGATCAGCTCCAGTCCCCCGCTGGGTGGTTGGATCTATTAAAATTAGCACTTTCTCATAAAAAGTCATCTGGTTTCCCTGATGACTGCCAACATTAAATTCTGGGTAAAAGTTAGGGCTCTGAATTTTTTATGAGCATCTTACAAAGGATTAATTATTTGGACATGTTTTGTGTGTTGCGTACAAGTATTAGCTAATTAATTTATCTCTAAATGAAGTAATAAATTCAGCAGTCTCCGGTCAGCACTGTGAAGGGGCATAGTGACAATTTTCTGTTCAATCTTCATTTGCACTATGTCTAAAACTTTATTCTGCAGTTACTTCTCTTTCAACAACTCTCAAACAAACAGATAAGAACAGCATCTGACAGGCTAATTAATAATGAAAGCTTCCCTCCACCCCGGAATTCTATTCCCCCAATAGGATTTCTATTAATGTTGATTGACCCTGGCTCACTCAGTGCCACTCTGGCACAGCTCACTGCTACCCCTGTGCCTCCTTTGGTGCCAGTGTAAGTTAGCTGATACATGAATAATTCCCAGTGGACATTAACAGTAAGAAGTAGGCCAGAGGATTCAATGGTATGCCTCTCTTCCCACCCTCGCTCTCAATCCCCTCATCAGCAGGCTGTTAATATTTAATTATACAAGCTTCATTTCATACTCTCCAGCTGAAACCATGAGGTAGAGATGGAGGTGCAGGAGACCACTGTGAGGAAAATGATGAAATAGAAGACTGAGGGTTGGTTGAGGATACAAGAGAGAAGTGATGAAAAGAAGCAGAGCGTGAGGGAGTGAGATGCAAGAGCCATTATGCCTGCAAGTTTAACCAGGTGAATCACTTAAATGCTTTCATATTTGTGAAACTACCTGCCAATTGTCAAATCCACATAAACACCTTTAAGACCCCCTCAAGTGAAATAAAAATTTTAACCCTGTTATCACCTTCATACGGTGTATTTATCTGCAACAAGACTCAGCATGAGTGAAATTAGAAATAAATGCTATTTCAGAGTGTTTCCACATTGAAACTGCAGCGTACCAATAGCAGTTTAACAAACACGGATTCAGACAGTGGGTTAATATGTCACACACCTAAAGGCTCCTACACACCGCGCTGACAGTTGAGGTCGGGATTTGTCAGGGCTGTCAGAGAGAGTCGGTGACTCTAGTCAGTGTGATGTGTACAGCTGTGTTGGAAATGCTCCACGCTTGTCGGGGGCTTTTTGGCCAATTCAAAATTTAGAATCTTTTCTTCGGTGGGAAAAGACACAGAGACACCAAGGGAATGCCCCCTAGTTTCAGTGATTGCCCACATGAAGCACACTCTTATTTTTCTCCTTTCCGTCTTCAATAGTGCCATTGGAAACTTTTTATCAGACCTATTATCAGTCATAATTGGCTATATTAGCGAGAGTGCGTTCAAAAAAAGCTGCTTAATCATAGCAACGTTTTGTATCCACATATCTGTGGAGAGGGATTTGCTTGGCGCTGGCGCGACAAATATGGGTCTGTTGGTCACCAGCTGTTGTCTTTGCACTGTTATTGTGAACAGTGCTACTTTATGCCCAGACACAGCGCAGAAGTCGATCTTTGTCGCAGCTTGTTCTTTGTTGTCAGTTTGGTGTGTAGGAGCCTAAAGGAGCCAATACAGTCAACTTACAGGGTAGGGCTACAGTGAAACAAGAGGTATTAGAGGGGCAAAACGTGTAGCTCTGTATTGGTACTTTGCATGTGAGTTCTATTGCTTTTAAGTTGATGGAAAAGACATGTTTTTGGTTGCAAAGCTGCAAGAGGAGAATGGTGAGCCTTCATTTGCAACCAAAGGATCTGAAAAGTCAGAGCCAAACTGTAGTCTAGACTTGCCTTTTACTTGAGAGCACTGTCGCCACAAAATCTGAGAGCGAGAACCCAGATGCCTTTCAGTGCATTTATCCTGGGTACACAGCAAATATGAGCTGAAACGTTAGTCAGATTTCTCGTGTTAAATTTGCAGCATGCACAAATGCTAGCTAGAGCTAGCCTGTCAAGTTACTCAATGAGTAATTTCAAATGCTGCAAAGACATTTTATTTCACCTGGAAATCTGACTTTAAACAGTTTGTCAGATAGTGATGCAGGGTGGAAGCTCGTATGTTAATTTTGATATAACAGGGACTTATTTTATTCATGCAAAAGAAACCTAACACTTACATTATGCATTTTATAAATGTCACATTTGTGTCAACAATTTTGAAGTTCTTTATGTTATTCTTAATGAGCTAACTTCAGTCTAGTGCAGTAATCCATCTTCTCTAATGCAATTCATATTTTTATGTGTTACTAATCTCTGTTCTATTTATATTGTATGTCTTCTCATTATCCTTCCTTCTCCGTCCATATAATATCATTTCAGAATGCTGGTGCTACCGTTGCCTGCTGAGTATACTGATTTTTTTTTTTTTTTTTTTTTAAAGTTCAAACTCTAAACTACAGACAACTTGATGTCAGAACAGAAAGTTTCTCATCTTTGAACCATAATTAAAGCTAATAACAGGGCATATCTGGCTCTCCTTCCTAAAATGTTTCTCTGAACATACTGCTCTTTTTTCAACAGATAAGTGCTAAGGCTTTTCACATCATACATTATCTGACAGAGGAAAGGACTTTAATGATACAAACAGACAAATTAGGCTACTGTGTACATTAAGATTCCTCTCTGTCTGCCTCCGCTCACTGTTTACATTTTATACTTGGCCAATTTATAGAGCACTCCTGTCAAGTTCCATGCAGCTAATGATTAGTGGGACAAGACCCGTCTGGAACTTTCTAGCAATGTGGAGGTGACGTGTACAGTGAAACTTGTATGTATTTAAAGTTGAAAATCATCCTAATATTAGACCTTTGGGCTATTTCCTTTTGAACATATCTTCTCAGAGTGAGATCTTGCAGATGAAGTGTTGGAGCATTAATAATTTATGTTTGATCCTTTTTATAGAGCACAGCCCTTGAGATTCATAATTCTATGCACATTAGGCCTGAAAAAAAAAAAACTTCAAGTTTTAATAAATAGGTATTAAAACTTTAACTGATATTAATAGCAGCAATTAAAGGGCATACCGTGGAGTTATGCATCATTTCTGTACTGGTCGAGTGGAAAAACCCACTCAGCAGAACCTCCCATAGGTCTCTTTGTCATTCACTTTATCTCTCTTTCTCTCTGTCTCTTCTTTTAATCCTCACACACACATTTTTGAACTCGCTCCATCACTGTCTTCTTTCCAAACAAAAGATGATACAAGGAATTGACACTCCGTTGCAGGATTTGTGTGGAAAACTTAACATCTGTGCAAACCTCTTATGGCCGTCATAAATAACAAAAAGTGTTCAGTGTGCTATAAATGCGCGAGACGCAGCATTTTTACTTCACCTCATCATTCCATAATCAATTCGCTGAGCATTACTACTACAAGATGAGAGCGCCTGACCATCCGTGGTCGTGATTGATGAGCAATTCTCCCTGTCTCCCACATCATCGTTTCCTCCAGTGTGCCAGGTCAAATGGTGTGTGTTAGTCAGCCAATAATCATTCATTTCAGTTTATGGAGTAGAACCTGTGCTGAATGGTCATGCCATTAAAGACATTAGCATGCACGCCTCTGCTACAGGTACTGAGCGCATGCATGTCGGGCTGTTTGAAGCAAACCTCTATTTCACAGGTGACTGAAAAAGCCAGCTTGCATGTTACTGCTGTTTGTCTCCACTGGCTCTCCAGTACAAAGTGAAGCAAGCCGTTTGCTATGGCCAGATTTAGTTGCAGTAGAGGGGCTATCTCAGAGGGATTTTCTCCCTCTCTCACTCTCTCTCTTTGGTTTGCTCTGATGCACTACTGTGCCAAGGGAAATATGGGGGGTGGGGTGGGGGGGGTGTTTCCTTTGTTCTGCAGTTCTGAGCACAGGACTATAATTTTCTTGCTGGAGCCAAGAAAAGAGGTTGAATTAAATAATGGCTTCTGTGTTCTAATTTGTGTAGGGATTTATCCTGCTGCTTGGCTAGTGTAATGCTAGAGTCTTGTGAGCTGATCAGGGCGAGCAGTCAGAGAGGAACGAGATAGTAGAGTGTGGAAATGAAGACAGAGAACGAACGGGAGAGAACAAGACGGACAGGGGAAGAAAGAGAGAGGCTCAAAGAGACAGAAGGGTTCTGCTTCTTTGCTCCTGTGATTCCCGATGAAATTGATTCTCTACCTCCAGAGATCTCCCACTGTCCCCTTTCTCCCCCTCGTCCCGCCTCTATTACATACCTGTCCAGAGGATGAATGATCTACACATTACCCATGAGTACCTCTGACCGGTACACGCATCAGTGACTTCCAGTGCTCAGGGACCTCGCAGACACGTTGAAGAAAAAGAGGGAGACAGAACAGGACAAACACGAGGTAGGATGGCAAAGGAAGGATAGAGCAAAGACACACAAAGCTGGTAATGAAAGTCGAAAAGAGTGAGTTGGAAACCACCAATGGGACAGGGGAGAAAAGGAGTGGAGGGGTGATTTGATCAACAGATAGAGACATGCAGGTGAAGGCAGTAGCAGGTGAAGGGGTTAATAGAGGCAATGAGTTAGTGCAATAAGAGGAAGGCACGGGGATGAAAGATGAAGTTTAAAAAAAGATCCGGGATTCCCACAAAAAGAAATGCAGATCAGATGGAGAAGGAGCCACAGCTGGTGTAGAGGGGGTAAGGCTCCTTCACCAAATAACTCGGAAGGATCCAATCAGGGCTGTTGAAGGCTGCGCTGGTTGCCTCAACCCTGTAGTTCACCGCTGCCTTCCCGGGGGATAGGTGTCACTCGTGTGGAGAAAGAGAGCAGCCACTTTAATGAATGGAGCTCTTTATCTGAGCCTGAACAGCGAGTTATTACCTACTGAGTAGACACTACGGAGTGGGCTCTATTTCCATGGCGGTGATCCCCCAGGGCAGGGCGGAGAGCAAGAGGGAGAAGGAGGGGAGGGGTGGAGAAGGCAAGAGGGAGTTCATATTCAGTGCCTTATTTTGTAACAGAGTATGACATCTCTGGCCTCCATTCTCTAACAAAGCCCCGAAGCATGGTCGAGCATCACTGAAGAGAGGGGCATTAGTGTTGAAGGCTGCAGGAAAACCACACAATAATAACACCCACTGGGAGGGCCTCAAACTGTGTTGAATCTCTGCTACCTCTTTACGCATTTCTATTAGGAGAGTATTAAAAGTATTCAAGCGAGCATCCTCAGCATTGATAATTTCTCTTTTTAAATGAGGCCTTTTTTTTTGTCAGTCTAATGAAATAAGCTCATAAAATATAAGGGTTTGGAGTTACTTAAGTAGGACATAATTTTACTTTTATGAACACTGGGAACAAGTTGAAGTCATGATTCAAAGCAGAATTATATTTTATTTCAGTTATTTTCTCTTTTGAAAGAGCTGAAATACATATTTTAAGAAAAAGGTAGAATTTATGTGGTATGAATTACTAACAGAGCCAATGGGAAAAGGCAGCAACCTCAAACAGGCCAAAACCATAGAACTGGTGACTCTAAACTTAGTTCCACATAAACACTTGTGCAAGGGCCAATTCACACGTAAAGCCAGATCCAGGGTGCACTGGACCCAGCTAAAATCTGATTGGCCCCTAAAGTGCCCTGTCTGTCAGTATTTTTTTGGATAAAATAGTCATTTAACTCTTAGACCTGGCGATGCCAAGGTGAATGAAGGAAGCATACAAAGAAAACTTGTAATTTGACAGGACTTGAATGTTCAAAGCTACTGAATTTATTTTGAATTTAATTAATGGCTGCAAAATGTATGGCTCCTGATTTTGAAAAATCCTTGATCCGCCACTGTTCAGACCGTATCAGGTGTTGTACCAAAGGTTTACAGTGAGATGTGGGAGTGTCGCTCCATTTGCAAATTTCAATTAACATCTTTGTACTTCCTCATTGCAGGGTTGTTCAGCTCTGCTCGGTCTGATCAGCCACTTGATAAACTTGAAGTGACATCAGGTTGTGCTTCTTGACTCTGCTTCAACTTTGCAGTCTGCACTGCTGCAGCCTTAACGGGCTATGGCATTTAAATGAATGGAAGAACTTTGTTTTCTCCTAAACACCAAATCTGGCCTAAATGAGACTATAATCTCCTGCAATAAACTGACCTGACCCCTGACTAGTGCATGCTACTATGTGGATTATGTGAAGACAATGATAATAATCATTTTTATGGATAGAGCATATTAATGCAAACAGTTGAACTTAAATGCCCTTCACAAGAAATGAAAACTAAACAAATAAGAAAGGCGCCAAAGCAAAAACTAGAGGACATTAATTCATCAACATCACCTGTATCATTTAGCTGTTAACCTGCAAATTCCCAGAATCTCTCTATACTGCCTGTCTACAGGTAGGAGAGAGCTGACGAAGGAGGATGGAGCCAGTCTAAATCCTCTGTTCTCCAGCTCCGCGGGCTCTGAGAGCAGCTCGGCTCCCCTGACGCTGCTTGATGGCTTTAATTGGTCTCCTCTGGCTAGGAGCAGAGCACAGAAATCCCAACCCACTAATGGAGTGAGCTGCAAGTGGAGTGATAACTCTCA
>JAQFJB010000002.1:19406642-19416866 GCA_029874875.1 Naso minor | reverse complement strand
AGAGATGTGGAGGGGCAGCTGGCTCTGTCCACAAACACACATTTAAACACACACACACACACACACACACATACACAGAGGAATATTGATAACAAATGTTCTTATTTTCACCCTTATTGCCTTCTCTACAAAATCTTAATAATAAGGACTAGAAGCACGAGACAAATAATTACATAGGCCGCAGGCTACACTGTGCATCTTCATCCTATTCATTCAGTCAGAACACACACACTGCACAGCTGCAGGACATGAGCTTATCGTTTTGTGTGAAACATTTCTGAAAATATATTAAATATAATGCAAATAGTGTCCCTTTTTTGTATTGTTAACATGACAAAAAACTAATTAAACTGCATGTTAGTGCAGTGTAATGGGGACTGTGACACAACATGCTGTAAGAACATGTGAGAGCATTTCCAAAAACAGTCACTGTGAATGCATATCAAAAAAAGAAATTGTCTGTCAAAACAGCCATTTATTTTGGCATACATGAATTCCCAAATTCCAAATCAGCATACGAAACTTTCTTGTGCCATTCATGAGATTAGATTGCGTGTGAGCTGCAGCACATATCGCTGTGCTTCTCTTTTTTAGCATTTCTCTTTCTGTGTCTGTTCAGTTCAGCTCTGCCCCTTGCATAAAATGTTAACTGCATGCTGAAACCTGCAACACAAAGCAGCTTGTCCTCACACTCAAGGTCTTTCCAATGCTAAGGCAACAACGTATTTATGCATTCATTTATGTGTCTATTTTTTCTCCTGTGATGTTGGAGGAGCCAATCTTGCAGAAATGTGTGCGTCAGACTACCTCACACCTACATGTGTGTGACAAGCCTGAGTCATACCTCCTGGAGCTGCATGTAATTCACAAGCCATTGGATCCAATTCACATGCAGTTAAGTGACGTGATCAGTCACATCAGACCTGTTACTCGTGAGCCAAGTGAGGCCAATGTTAAATCATGCACACAGGACACATTGCTTCTCATGAATGCTGTGTTGAATAGTCAAACTTTCTATATACATCTCCAACCAGTCACAGCGATGACCACCGCTAATAAATCCTCAGACTGTTGGTACCTATAGCTTGTTTGTTGGTCAAAGTCCAGCAAGACATTTCCACAATCTGTTGCCCATCAAAAAACAGCACAAAGCATAGTTAATACTTTCAGCCAGCATTGTAAAGGGGGTTCTATAAACCACTTGTGGACGTACTGTAGCAGCACATGAAGAGACAGCCACACAATAGCCTCAGGGCCGGCGAAAGAGTGACAGTGGCTGCTGACTGAATGTGTAATTCAGAACTTAGAAACAGCTCTGTGGACTTGAGGAGGACGAAGAGGAGGCTGAAGGAAGATACTATACACTCTGAGTGCTGTGGCCTCCTGGAATTTATCTGTAGTTCAGAGTTGGACATGATACATCACCACTGTACCATTGGTTAGATATCAAACAATCACTCTGAAGAAGACACTATACTGTCGATACGTCAGTGTATTTTGAACCAAATAAAGTGTGTTTTTGATAATTTGTGTGCTCAAGTCATCCTGCAAATTGATGTTGCTTTGGTCCTAGTTTGTGAAGCACCATCTCTCATCTTTAAAAGTGGTTTTAGCACAGGAGCTCTCTCAAGATGTCAAAAAATGTTAGAAAATGTTGTGCATTTAGGTATGCCTGATAAAATGTGCATAAAAGAGCAACAGTGGGAGGGTTTGAACCGGAAAGTGCTTGTTTTCTACAGCCTACTGTTATAAAGCTGCTGTCCTTCATGAAAACTGGTATGTGTGGTAGAAGCATTTTGCTGTCACAAGTTAAATACAGAAAGGCAGTTCATATCAGCTGTCACTAATTAACGTTAGTTCTGAGACTAACTGACTACAGGTCAGCAGAGTTGCATGTCCTGTGGTTTGTGTGCTCTCGGGTGACAAGGTTCAAGGGTTAGCACTGTTGCCACACAGCATGTTTGCATGGGTTTCCTCTGGGTTCTCTGGCTTCCCCCACCATCAAAACATGAATATGGGTCTATCTCCAGAGAGTACCCTCAGCTGAGGTGCTGGCTAAGATCTAGAGTTGGTTGCAGGTGCTGCACTGTGGCTGCCCACTGCCTCCTCTGGAATGGGTTAAATGAAGAGACCAAATTTTACCGTTCGCTGTATACTTGACCAGTAAAAGTACCTTTTGTACCTTTACCTTTACCTTGGAAAGCTAGTGTTAGTGCTCAGCCAAAAATCTTTTGTGAGGTAAGAAACTTCAAACACCAACAAAGTGATCAGTGTTCAGTTTCAGCATATATCATACAACACAACCTGGTTTTACTCTCTTTAATATGAGGCATGATTAAAGTGAATAAAGTAAAAGGTTTTGATCCAAAAACTTGATTATTTGGATCAAACAGTTCGTGAAACATACGATATGTCATACTGTATTTTATTCTAATGTGCCAGATACATACTGTATGTAATCTACACTGTACATCCTCTGTTGCTACATATATTTACTGAGCATTTCTGGCACAAACATTTCTTTCGGGATGAATAAAGTTCAGAGTGTGCACTGGTTAGTTGTGTTATTTTAGGTTAATATAAGTATTGGAGTACTGAACATCAGAAGGACTCAGATAAAGATCTGGTACATCCTATTGCAAAAGTATTCATGTTTATGGCTACACAGCAAAAGGTTTTTCTATATCACAAAACATACAAAAAAATAACCACTAAGCTTTTCTTTTATATAGTTTCTCTGTAGCATTATTGTGTTATTTTTGGGGATGCACGTCTGATTTGAATACCTCCAGGAGTCTCTGCAAAACCCTGACGTGGAAGAATAAATCCGGCTTTAGACCTGGACACACCTGAGGCCCATCATCTTATCAGTGAAGGCTTAAATCGTCCAGCATGTGGATAGAATGGTTAGTCGGTTGGAAAGAAAGAGCCAAGCAGACAACAACTCAACAAGAAAAGATCAAGTCCTGCTGAAGCTCAGATGCATTTGTGATCCTGGAAAACTGGTGGACCTCCTGGTGTTTTTTGGCTCAGACAATCACATGTCTCACTCTCTTACTCTCTCTATCCATCTTCATTCAGGTACTAAACCAGTGTGCAAGGTTGAAGAGGGTAAAGCTATCTTAGCACAGCTGTTCTTTGCAGACTATCTGCTCTCTCTGCTGTCCTCTGCAGGGAAAACTGAAGCACTCCCATGGTGACAAGGAATGAGGGAGAAGGATTAGACTGAGATAGCTAATAGTGATAAAACACTTTGAGGACAACAAAAAAGACAGGAAGTTAAGACAACCAAGACATATTTGCCCAGTGGAATGAAAGAGAAGATAAATACAGAGTTGAAGATGAAGGAAGTGAAGTAGGGGAAATGTGGGGATGCAGGGCCAGCCGAGGGATCAGCACACTGTCACACCCAACAGGCACCACTGTCAATCACACACACAAACACACATACACAACACCATGAGGAATAGTACAGCCTCACCAAAACACACGAGCAGAAACAGAAATGTGCCTGCACACAAAAAGGCACTTACATATTGGTATTCATACACAGTGCATAATGATTTTTTTTAAAAAGTCAAAAATATTACATTGATAGCCTTCAAGGTTTTTCATATTTCTCTTCTTAATGCTCATTCAGAGGAGTGGCAGAACTATGTATGAAAAGACATCATCATTTCTGAATCTAAATAAAAGGCACAAATGAAGAAAACTATATTTACTGCGCAAACAACATCAGTTAGAGGTCTTCTTTTTCATGAAAAACTGAAAGTAGCATAGGAGAGAGAGAATATCTGTTGCATCTTTCCGAAAGATCTCAGATTGTCTTGGTGGAGTCACAGAGGACAAAACTGTCTTTATTTCAGTTTGTTCTTGGCTTCCTCTCAAGATTTGTCACATGAACCTGTTTGTATCAGTGCATAAACAAAGAAACATGACGCCATATAAGATGGGACTAATGTGCATCTTTGTTGAGGTGAGAATTTGCAAGTGGAAATAGTGATGGTGGGCACAGAAACAGAATTATGTAATGTTTATGTTAGATTCATTTTAAATTAAGTCTCACAGGAGCAGATAAACATGAACTATAGAAACAAAAATTAATTGACTGATTTCAGCTCTTAAGAAATATAATTAACATCAACTATAACAATTAACCAGAACAACAAATGATAAATAACATAATTTGGGAGTTCATCATTAAAAAATTCATGAGAAGTCACTGCATTTCCTAAGACATACAGTAAATCTAACATGAGCTGTAAAATAAACGCAAACTTCTTCAAATGGACCTCTTGTACTTCTGGGTTTTCATTCCCCAAAGTCCAATAACTATTGACAAACAACAGTGACACCTGCACACTTCATAAAATTATATGCACTGCACCAATGCCAAAGCACACTTGAAAAATCTGCCCCCATGGAGTCTTCTGGAAACTCATTTTATTCACAGCATTAAACCTGTTATCACATGCACATATTAAACCATGCCAGCTTGTCCACAAGTGCAGAGGCAAAGCTTTTAAGCAAATGGCAGTTGTGTAAACTAAAATGGCAATGTTGAAAGTCAATTCAATAATAGCTGAAAGCCATTACAACATTGTCATTAACAAGGTTGCTGGAAATGCAATTAGCCCCCTCACACTGCTAACGGCAACAAGCAGGAAGACGTTTCAATTAAAAAAAAGAGCACAGAAAAATGACAGAGGGTCTGAAAGAACGATGCACTCCCTGAAAATACAGACAGACAAGATAATACAGAGACAGAACATGTTTTAGGGGAGATACGATAAGCCCAAGTTAATAACTGAGATGTGACAGAGAAGAGAGGCACCTATAAACGCCACCAGTTTTCTCAATATTGAACTATTTATTTTATTCGGATGTGGTGCTAAAGCTAAATCCATTTGCCCCCAAACCTCAACACAGGAGCACAACAAACTCTTTGATTAGCCCTGGTAACAAAACCTCATCCAGGTCCTCCAGGTCCTGAGGAGCAATAATCAATTGTAAACACACTGGTTTGCCTCACCCAAGACCAAAAAATAAGAGAAAAAAAATTGAAGGAGCAAAGGTTTCCTGATGCTATTAAACTACAAGAAAGAATATGAGAGGACAGAAAATAACCGAGTTTCCATTAATTGTGAAGTCAATTTTAGAAAAACTTTTGCAATCTCGCAAAAAAGGAAAATGCAAAGGATTGTTACATCATCTGGTTTGGAGCGAATAAACTTGGCTGCAAAGTGTAGTTTGGTCAGAAGGTGACGATCAGGGTTAGGCAGTAACGCATTACTTACTAACGTATTACTGTAATTTTATTACTTTTCCCAGTAACCAGTAAAATAAGGGATTACAATTGTCAAAACAGTGCAGTTACTGATCAAAGTAATGCTGCGTTACTGTGTAACTAGAAAACGATATGTTTTTTGTCCTAGTTAAGATATCGTATTACGATGACGTGTATGTGCATGTACTGATAAACAGTACATTTTTTTTCGAAAGAGGGTTATTTGATTTGAACATTCACTAATGTTGAAGTTTTAACAAGCTGCTGATAGAGCTGTTATGCCTAAACGTGTTTAAATCTGCAGCCTAAAAAACGAGATCGTTGTTCCAATAAAGTGGATAAAGTTTTGAACAGGCTGTGTGTCACTTTTTCAGGAGGTCGGTTGGGTTGTGAAAGTGGTGTAGTTACTGTAAGTAACAGGTAATGTAACTTATTACTTTTGATACAAATTAATAAGTAAATATATTACTTTTGTAAGGAATTATCAGTAATAAGTAACTTATTATCATTTCGGAGTAACTTGCCCAGCACTGGTGGCAGTATAGGCAACACTGCTGTAATAAACAGAGTAGAAGAACAACATATTGCAGAACAACAAAACAAGTCACCTTGGTGAACTGAACTGAAAACAAATTTCTATAACCTGACTTCAGTAGAGCATCGATATATTTAAACATACCTGTTGTTGTTCCCACTAATGTGTTCGTACATTGGGGGATATATATAAGAGGGTGGAGAGCTTCTTCTTTTAAGGAGTGGAAACAGCTGATAAATATTTGCTATGTCACAATTTAGAGCTGTTTCCATCTTCCATTCTGAACATTAACTGTTCCAGACAAAGGCAAAAACCACCTAAAGCAAGAATAAAAATTTTGTTACAAAATTTGAGGGCGGTTTTTTTCAGTTTTGCTGTTTCCGTTAAAGGGATAGTTCAGTATTTTTGAAGTGGGATTGTATGAGGTACTGCATAGTCAGTCTATTACCTTCTGCAGATGGCCATCAGCTGTGTCACTTTTGGGAGAAGGGAGGAGAAATCACTGCACCGGCAGTCAACAATGTACTGTTGCAGATAGGGTCATCAGAAAATGTTTTTAGCCACATATATTAATGCTTACCTCAAAAAATCAATATCCATCCAATTGTATGCTAAATTAACGATTTCACTGCTTTAGTTTGCCACCAGACAGCAGTTTATTTTGGCACTACATTTTTTCAACTGTAGTCCCTCAGTATATTACAATGCCCACTGGCTTAGTAAGCATAATAAACAGCTCTCTGCATTTATATTTTCTATTTTTATATATGTGGCTAAAAAAGTTTTTCTGCTGGCCCTGTCGCAACAGTACACTGCTGACACCTGGTGCAGTGTTTTCTCCCCTTTCTCCTAAAAGTGACACCAGAGGGAAATAGACTGACTATGCATAAGTACCACAAATAACCCCACTTCAAAAATATTGCACTATCCCTTTAACCATTTTTAACGCAGTACCTGTTGTATAACTACACTTAGTCCCTTTTTTCATCCAAGCTTCGATGCTGTGAGACTCCATTTGTTGAGATGTTTGTAAAGGAGGATGAGGTCGCAGCTAAATGAATGATAGGCATCACTGTCACACAGCAGACTTCGAGCTGGTCTCTTTGGAGATAACAACCAGCTGTCTATCCCAAATTCACTGCCATCAAGGACGCTCCTCTGCTTAATATGGAAAAGCCATCGCTCCTCAAAACAAATTATGAAACACAAATTCTCTTTGCAATGGAATTAGTAATGACTTTCATTTTGTGGCATCAAAATATCTCAGTTTTTGTTTTTAATCTGGGAGACTAAAAAGAATTATAACTTGGCTTGTTCCTTAAGACAACAAAATAACCATTTTTACATCAGCAATAACAAGGGGGATCTCATGAGTGTAGTTAGAGACACTTTAACATAACCCGGCACCGTTTGCACAGTATTTCTATTTAGATTTATCAAGGGAATTCAGTACAGCTTTCGTCAGTGTGAATGCTTCTTCTTGTCAGCATCTTTAAACATAGTAAAGCTCTCTGCGATGGCACCAGTTCATAAGGAGCGTTTACACTGTATAGTATTTGGCAACATGTTGTTCTTGTGTGAGGGAGGGGGAAGTTGGCTGCCACTGATATCCCAGCGCAGCACTAAGGCAGCAGACGGGAGGGTAATGAGGAGGCAAATATGATTAAAACCATCTCCTCAGGCTGCCTTGGACCTGCCATTAAAACAGCGGACACTCCTCACGCCTAATCCATCACACTGCTTAGCTCCCACTGAGAAGAAGAGGAGAGACGACTGTTTGTTACGGCTCCCTCAAACCTCCAATCTCTCCTCTATGAAACATAACTGACACTCCAGGGGACTCACTCTTTATTAAAGATCTGCCACTGAAGAGGTGTTAGTCTGGTGATACAGATTTAACAATATCCAGAGTATAAATATCCATATGGGGGGTGAGAGCCACACAAGACCTGCTATTGATCTAAAAGATCAAAAATCACAACATAAGCCATAGAGCCCTATCTTCGACCCAGCATAAAGATGGCGCACAGTGCAACACAAGTGTCATTTTCAGTTTTCAACCAAATCGTTCGCATTATTGACAAACAAAAACCACGTCTGAGGTCTGGGGCAGTGTTATCCTGCTGTTTAGAGAGCCAAAATCCAGATACGTGTACAAAGGCTTGTTCATTCACAAGGCACATACATTCTGCATGTGACACATGGGGACGCACAGCAAAACTCTTTATAATAAGTTAAATAGCCTATCAGTACATTATTTTACATAGTGAAACCATGGAGTTTATTGTCACCCGATGTATTGAGATGACTGGTGCTCCTGTAGATGATCTGCTCGTGTGCTTTCACCTCGCACACGATAGATCCGTGTCCTCAGCGCTAAAGTGCTCTCTTCTGTGTCGTACTGTCTCAACCATCTAAATAGCAGTGCGCCATGTTCATGTTCACCTGACTTTTAAGTCGGATTAGAGATGACACACTGATTGGTTTAATCCATGTTACCCCTAAAACACACCCATGATTAATCAAGGGACTAAATCCATCCTCTTTGTGTCTTGCTTCTCACTTTGCGCCCACCCACTTTGAAATTCAACCGTCTGAATACCAAAATGGACTTGGACACACCTCGATTGTACTAGAACTAGGCATTTTAGACTATGTGCCATGGATTGTCAAGATAAGGCCCGCAGTGAAAAAGTAAGTGAAAAGTAGTAAAATGAAAGAGTCTGCGTAACATTCAGTTGTTGGCAAGTCTAACTCCAAAGTGGAGGCAAAAAACACAAGTTCAAATATTATGGGGAAAAAGAACAGCCGTTGCCCAATAAGGGAAGAGATTCTCAGCCAAGACACCTCAGTGTGAAACACAATGTTTGCCAGAAACAAATTACACAGAGAATTAGCACAAGATAACAAAGCAAGATCATCTCATCACCTCCCCAACGGACTGCATGTACTGCCAGATAAAACCACATTAACATCAGCACAATGTGTTACTTCAATCGACTCACCCGTCTCTCTACTGTAAACATTTAAACAAAGCTGATACGGTGAAGAAAATGTGCACTTAGGTCTGACGTTTATCTATTTTTCTCTAGGAAAGGTAGAGATAATGCTGATGTAGATGTGGCTAATCTCATCTACTCTTGACTGTAGCCAGTTTTAATGCATCCTCTACACTAGCACAACTCCTGCAGGCAGATACTGAAACACCCCCACATGATCCCCCAAAGACATAAGAATCATGGAGAATCCACAGGCGTTTCTCTGTTGAGCAGAGCATGTTGGATTGTCGCGCGAAAGCCTGCAGGATAATTATCAGCAGGAAGCGTAGCCTGTGGAGAGATAAAGCATTTTGTGCCCTGGGCCCTTTAAATGAGCCCCGCAGACCAGCTGAAAGATGCTGATGCCTCCCTTTGTTGAAGAAAAGAGAGGCAGTTCCATTAAACGAAAAGGGACTCTAGGTTTTCACAATTTGAGAGGAACACGAGGTGCAAGAGTGCTGCAATATGAGACTGTAAATGGAAGTAGTTTTAACTGATAATGCCAGGCTTGGTTCAATGGCCAACACCTAGAGAAAGAGGATGTATGTGATATAGGGATCAACAGATCAACTGTTTTCAGCATCAATAGGAGGTATTTTAACAATTTCTTTCTTGAATGTGGCCTTCTGGTTCCTACAATTCAATACCCACTGACTGTGTGTACAAGTACTGTGTGCATTTGCAGCTGTGCATAGTGCATTAACATTCTCAAAGCAATTCTGATACCACAAATTGACCAGAGCACAAAAACATCACATTTCTTCATGCTCTTCTGTTCCGTCTTTAGCTGCGAGATATCATACTATGCGAAAGTTCACGGTGAACACACTTCAGCAAACATATGTGAACAATTACTGATGATCCTTTTGAAAGTACGACTAATAATTACAGCCACTCTGAGGAACTTTAATCTTGTGTTATTTGTAGCAGCGCGTGTGGATAAAAACGTTACTGCTCACTGTCGCAAAGATCTTGTCAGCCCAAGCTTTTGTTTTGGAGAGTGAAAGAAACACACCACTTATTTGCACAATACCAGTTGAGCCATATGCACAAATTATTGAAATTACCTAAAGAAAAATATCCTCCTGCTTCCAACCACAGATAGTAAGAAAGAGGCAGTGCATCGATCACGCTTGTCACAACAAATTGTCTCCTCTGATCTGTGTGCCGCGTTTTGTAGAGTTTCCGCTGACTGACAGTCCTTGTAAAAGACAGGACAGTAACCTCCAATCTCCTCGTCGACAGTCTAATTTGCTGATGGAGATAAGATGTGAGGCATCAGTATTAATTTCAGACTGCTTTATAACCAGTTAAAGTTTCTCATAGGGACTGTAAAAGCTAATAGATATATATTTTGATTTTGA
>JAQFJB010000002.1:19241298-19258334 GCA_029874875.1 Naso minor | reverse complement strand
AAGTATTCAACGCAGGATGCCTTTTTTTTGCAATAAAGCTGGAAGAAGCTCAATATTTTTTTCAATGCTGCTAGCGCTGAATGCAAGTGTTCGTCAGAAATGCATCTACAAAACAAAGATAACAGTAGATCCTAATTTTTGGCGTTTTTCAGCTTCAGATCATTAAGTTTTTGCAGGTTAATAAAGGAACAAGAGGGAGCAGCCACAGTTGCTGTTAGATGAAGAGCTGAGGGCGACAAGTTGTAACGTCTACAACTCCTAACACAAGGTAACAAACCTTTTTCTGTGAAGCTTTGGTGAAAGTTCACCAGGAGAATCTTCAGTCTTACATTTAGCATTTATCTTCTTTGGGTAATTTTCTTGAATTTCTTCCTGTTCTGATCCACTCCTTCACTTTCACTTTCCCACACTGTCAAAGTCCCTACATTCAAAAATTCTGATGTCACGATATTCCTCGCACCAGTTAGTTCCTGGATAATATTTTTTACATATCATTGCAATTCTGCTAGCCCATCTTTAAGAGCTAGCGCCCACCACCTCCCCATCACCACCATTACCTCCAGGATTCAGCCGAGGTTTCCATCAACCACCTGCTGGCTTTGCTCCACCACCACCTCGCATCACAACTCCAGGGGATCCTTTCTATCTCTTATCTTCATACCGTGTGGGCTTATGATTAATGAAGAAGCTTCACATCAGTGCTTCTAATCGCCAAGCTTTTCTCCGTTGCTATCCTCAGTACTGTTACACACTCCCAATTGATTTCCCCTTATTGTGCAAGTCAATGCAGTGTCTTTCCCAATTAAAAAAAAAGAATGTGTGCATAGATATATGTGTTTGTATGATTTATTTATGCTTATTACTAAATGCAGTGTAAGACATTTGATTGGGACAAATGGAAAATATACGTTTATCTTTGGCAACCTTGATCGTATCTTTTATGGCTACATTCAGTTGTAACATTTCACACATACACTTCATTTCTAACTTACAATAGTGTTTTGTACTCTATATGATGAAGTTGTCAAAGAAGGCAAGTCCTGACAGTTTGTATGAAGGGGGCAAGTTAAAAATGACTCTTTGAAAAGGAACAATATTATATTATCTCCTCTTTGATCTCAAAGTTATGACAAGCAGGCAGAAAACTAGAGAGCCTCTTTTGCTTTGAAAGTATTTCCTACAAACAAGTTATAAAACACTGCCAAAAAAAAGCACAATCAAATATGAGCAGATATCACAAATCATTGTCCATTTACAGTCATAATACACTGAAATTGTTCTCTTTCCATCATCAGTCTCTTTTTGCAGGGAGGAGCAGAAGTTGTGTGCAGCAGCCATAGAATGTGAAACAAAAAAATACTCAGAAATTCTTGCCAGTGTACTGACACTCCTGCACTGCACAGTTTAGCTTAAAGTAAATCAATATGCTGTATTATACAATAGAAACACATTCTAATTGTTGCATGTTGAGTAGGAGTCTTGTGCATGCTGGTTGAGCGTTGACGCATAAACCTGCATATTATTGACTGTCACAAGAGCTTTTCTTGGGAAGAAAAAAAGTGTGTGTGTGTGTGTGTGTGTGTGTGTGTGTGTGTGTGTGTGTGCATGCACAGGATTATAATTAATAGTGTCCACGCAGGAGGACATTGAAATAAGTGGTGTCACCAGTACAGTGCACCTGAGAGAGGATCATCCATCAAACACTATGGACCAAGCCAGTCTGGTTGTGTGACACTACATCATGTTACCCTGAGAACCCTTGACCATTAAGAGAATTACAGCCAGTAGTGGCAGGTATTTCATGCAAAGCCTCACCCACCCACCATCCAACTGCACTACTCTCGGTGTGGAACACCCATGCTTCATGACTGTCTCCTCTTTCTGCTCTGCTCAGTCAGATTGATGCACTTTGTCATTATTTATTGAGAGCGGAAACATTATTTCTAGTAATATTAAACAGCAAACAAATGCTTTTCAAACACGGAGCTGTCCCCCTGTGGTGCATTGTGACTGGAGTGCAATCGTTTACGCTCCTTACTCAAACAGTCACCTTATATACGAGTGTGACAGATGTGAGTTATGAGTTGCTTTGGCTTAAATCAATAAAAACATTGCTTGACCTTAATTTCTATATATCAAGGTATCAGAGTTGGATCCTTATTTTGTGCTCTCTCTGTCTTTCTCTCTCCTTCTTTCAGTCTTTCTGTAACCCGCTGCCTATCATTTGTCTTGTCAAAAGCAGAGGGGAGATAGGTTAATGGAAGCATGCAGGTGGGTGGATGTGTTTGTGTGCATGATTACTGAAACTGTGCACAGAAAGTCTCACCTGTTTCACCCAGCTCTTTGTGTGTTTTTACGGTATTCTGAGGTATGAAGTCAATAATATCTGAACATTACATCCAGTAATCATTCTTTTACCATTCAGTCAGTTATTCATTATATAAACCTGCACGTCCTTCTGAATGCAGAGCTGAAAGGATGCTATTTTATTTTTATTATTTGTCTTTCACACAGCAGATTTATCTTTTCCATTTTTCTCAGGTGGGAGCTGCTGTGATTTAACACATTTATAAGACAGCAGATGCAGAGTAACAGGAAAGAAAAAGAGGTGAAACTGCACTCAGTGACTTTCTTTCTCTTTTTCTTCATTATATACAGTAGAGTGAGATGGTGCACAACAGAGAGGAAATCGGCTGCAAATGACAGAAATAATTATTTGAAATAAAAAGAGAGGGAATGAGTTGCAGTGGAGTCACACCTGGCATTTCAAAAGCAAACTGTGCTCTGGGATGCCAGTTATGTCCTTGTTTGTGGCACATTGTTGTTTTCAGGTGTGTCTTTTAATACAAAGCTAACAAATAGCCCGCCACTGGCAGAGATTTAAATAAGGGCCAAATGATTTGATACTGACTATATAAGCATTAATGAGTGTTTGAAGTGTTCCAGTCTGCAGAACATTGCAGAGATACACTATTCTTTGTGGATGTCAGCCGCAGTGAATTGGTGCCTGACATTTGCCATTTTCAGAGAAATACTGCATCTACTGTCATTTTTTGTCCTTGTGGTAAATAGCTACTAAAAGCACAACTAAACGTTGTCAGGGAAACCTTAAGTTTGGTTGCTTGAGCACGTCGTTCTGGAAGACTTCTCCGTTTCTGTCAGAGTGACAGAAAAAATAAATACATGCTCTTGAATGGTTGATTTGATGATGGCACAGTGAAGCATGACCGAAGCTGTCACATGACGAGGTCATTCCAGCTGTGTTTGTGTGATTTGATTATTCTAGTACTGCAAGTGTGTCTTTGTCTCCAGAAAATGCCTTTATTACATTGGCATAGAGGGATAGTGAAGCAAATGATGTCACTAATTACCGGATTACTCTATTTTGAATTAATAAGTAGCAAACTATTATGCTAATGTGATCAAATCTTTACACAGCCTGTAAGTATTTAGTTGAATATGCAATTACAACAGCACTGTGCTTGTTATCCATCACAGAACATAGTTTAAAAACCAACAAATTCTTGGCAGTGGGGAACAATTCCTTCTGACATGTCTATTGATAACACCGTATCATGCCGAAGGATGCTGAATTAATTTGTGTGAATCACTCTCCAAACAAAATCCGATAAAATCAGACAGTGCATCTAAAGAAAAAAACGTCTTTCCTAGCATGTAGTTTTTATGTTTACACTATAATGGGTGTATTTCAGTTGGCACCAATTTGATTTTTATCTGAAACAAGTTTATTACACTTTGTTTTCCACCCAGAATTACCTACAGCAGAAGAAGGTGTATTACTATTTTCTTGTGCCGAGAAGAATTCTGGCCTCCAAGTTGTCCATTAATTCCTGATAATGGACACCTTTAGGACATTATCCTATTTATACCATGGTCACTTGCCAAAGAAAATATAATGCATATTTTCATGCTTTTTGCGACCACAACCTTAAGTTTTCAAGTCACACCTGAAAGTTTGACTAATACCCAGTACAATTGTTGCCATCCCATATAATTCTAATGCAATACAAATAATGCTCACTACCCCAGCAAATAGGACAAACCTTAGATACAACTTCACAACTTGAGACATTAGGGCGTCCGCTCAGCTTATTCAATAGAAAGCTATTGCTACAGTATGACAGCAAGATTTAAGGTCAATACTTTTGCGTACAGTTAAAAAACACTGAATAAGATTTGACAGCATGTTTGATAAGACTTGTCCAGCTATCTAGACATGCTGCACCCAAATTAATATCAAAATTTCACAAACAAATGACAATAGACAGTCAGAGTACGTCTTACCGATCGTGTTACAGTTGCAGTTACCACCCTGTGATTTTCAGATAATTAGGCACTGAAGTATGACACTGTTGTATATGGGACATTTGTTATTTTTTAATTTTATTTTAATCTTGACTGCAGATACAGGCTGAGCTAGCACATTAATTTAAATGTTGGACAGTTTGACTAGAACTACTTAGTTAGTGTCCTTTATCAGAAATGAATGAAGACCCTACAGCCAATTAGAATTGAGTTTTAGTTCAGACTATGTATCATATTCAGATAAAGTATATAATAAATCAACAGTGTGTCGATTAATGCAGGTGCTCAGTTTATTACCTGCTTTTTTTTCTCATCTTGTAGAGTAAGCACGTCAGTAGTCAAGAGTTTAACCTGCACTGATCTGTGGCACGAGAACAATTTGGATATTCCCTGTGCCGCTAAGTGCAAAGACTGACAATTCATTCTGTTCGCTGAGAAAGGAACATCAATGTGATGTTAATCACTGAAGTCATTTATTTCCCTTAAACTCTGGAGCCAGCTGGAGGCTGCAGCAATAACAGCACTCTGATACCACTCTCCATAGCCGCTCAATCAGGATATTAATTGTCCAGCTATGTCCCCCTGTTATCAATCTCCACCAATCATGCTTTATTAAATAAAGATACGATTGCCTTCTGGCACACACACACACACAACAGTGGGCTTTATCGTTGTGTATCTACAGTCGACAGCTCTGCAGCTCTGGACACATAAAGATGATAAGCTCAAGACTAATGCACCAGTATCAACCCTAACCACACAGTCCAGGCTTGCCAATTAAAATTCCCTTTGTGTCCTTCTTTCCACTGGCATTTGGTGTGCTTAAGTGTGTGTATTTACACACATATGGACCAGCATGATAACGCTGATGGCTCAAACGAACATGACTAAAATACTGCTCAATAGTTAATGCTCTAAGGATCAGTTGCTCACCTCTTCTGATGTTTCCCCATTATTTGTTGTCCGCCGTCCCACATCGGATGACTTAGTGGCTTGTGGGCTGCCATAGAGACTGTTTCAGGTTGATGATCCTTTTAGTTGATCAGATCTGCTTTACCACCCACATACAATTTTGGCAAATATTTAATAAAACCTGACTTCTTTAGGTTTGTTGCATAACACGGGGGAAAAAAACAACAATTTCATGCATTTTGTAGCTGTGTAAAATGCTTGTAGTTTCAAGTTGGTAATTGAAAAGTGCTCAGAAGTGTAAAAAGAGAATATTTGACTAATTTGAGAGGGAGTAATGTGGCTTTAAACTTAGGTCTTACTGAACATTTTGCACAGTGGAAGGTCACCACACAAACTTGGCCTACAAACCACATATGGCAGTTGTCACAGTTTTATTGTGCCTATTTTTTTCTGGCTTTTTTTCAGTCCTGCCACAATCTGACACTTTGAACATCACAGTAGCTACAGAAACAGAAATGCCACACACAACAAAGGAGAAAAATAAAAAATCGACTGATGCCTCAGCGTCCTGTGGGTCCCTCTCAAATTGCACAGGGGATTCCTTGGATGCAAGTTAAGTATGTGCAACCAGATGGTTTCATTTGTGTTTCGTATCAGGGCTCATACAAATGTTAGTATGTAGAACACTGCAGGCTTTGAAACCTAAAGTTAAATACGTAGAGAAAAAGTTTTGGTTCAGTTTGTCAACTGAAAGCTACAGAAAGTGGGACGGAAACATGTCAAAAAAGGGTGAGGATGTTCACATCATTATCAGTGAAATTATTTCACTCGATGTTTCACATCGCCTTTGAGCACAGACAAAATTGAATGCTAGGTTCAAATTAATTGCCTTTTTGCTGTTATCATCCTCCCACAGAATGGCTTTTATCAAAATCATTATCTAATGGCTGCAAAGTTCTGGTTAAAGCTCGCACTGCTAGCAACAACTCACTCATATTCTGTCTCATGAAAGCTTAAATGACCCACATCCATTTTCCTCCCACACCCTCGCCTTTCGCACTGACACTGAAGTTAACATAATGCTGCAGCACATTATCCAACAGAACCGCCACTGCAGAAAATATAAAAGGAGCAGATTTGCACCTAATAGCAATGTCAAGCATCATTCGTCATTATGCTGACCCTCCCACTCACCTTGTATCCACAGATGACCCTGTGTCAATCACTGACCAGGTGCACTATTATCCACTGCAACCAATCACGACCTAGCTTTAAATCACTCTCTGGTTGCCCTGCCTTTGAACCCAGCAGTAAGGTCATATAAAACGGAATATATATTTCTAAATTATGAATATCTCTCTACTTTCATTGAAGTGCTAGTAGTGAGCTGAACTCTCAAGTATTTTGGGCGTGGGTGAGTTAACAGTGTGTCCGTGGCTTGGGAATCATCACAACAAATGCTAAGGCTGCAGTGGGCAGCAAAGTGAAAGGGCAGGAGCAGCCATCTGTGGGCTGTGACCACAGGTTACTGTTATTACTGTTATTCAGGAGGTGTAAGTGCAGGCAGCTTACAGAGACCTTATCATTCATGATGGTGATACATCTGTTTCGGATTGGCACAAAAACATAAATGAGAGTCTCACAAACACAAGGTCACTGATTACAGGCTGTTCCTGTGTGCTTTGGTGCTGCTGGAGGCTTTTTGAACCTTTGTTTGACCCAGTGTGTGTGTGAGGAACATTTTAGAGAAGTAGAGAAAATAATACAGTTCACACTCCATTAAACTTTTAGATACAGGTGAGGTTGGTGGGCATATTTAATTGCACAAACAAGCATTTTTTGTGAGCATGGCTACACCTTGTGTGTGTGTGTGTGTGTGTGTGTGTGTGTGTGTGTGACAATGACAGTGGCTGTTTTTTTTAAATTTTCTAACAAAAAAACCAAAACAGGATAAGGTTTATTAGCTGGGATGTTTTCAAAAACAAGAAAATCAGCTTTCCATTCTTGTGGATAAAAATAAAGTAAGTAATAGCAAGAGAGAAAAAAACAAGTCCTGCAAAAGTCAAGAATAATGAATATAAAAAGAAGAGAAGAGAATTGTTTTATAAAAAATTTCAAAAAATCTCATTAGAAAATGTAAAAAAGAAAAAAATTGAAAAGAGATGCACAGTATATATATATATATATATATATATATAAACCATAACCACCTATAATGCATTTTAAGTGTTTTCATAATGTTATTATGAAACCTAAAGAAGTATTATTAGTATTATTATTATTATTATTAAGTGTTACCAAATGCAAATTAAGAGGAAAAATATCTACAAATTTATGAAATAATTATACTGTGGGTATTTTTAACTGCTGAGGAGCAGTTATATTATTACTGGATATGTGAGCGAGAACAACCCTGGCAGCAACACATAGATAATGCACACAGGAACAGAACATAAAAAATGATAATCTTCTACAAATGCATTGGCTGTGAGATTGATGCTTTTTACTTTAACTGTATTCACTGTAGAAACCTAAACATCTACTTAACCAACAAAATGATTTGCACTCTGTGTAACAACATTGTCAATCCACATGCACTACTCCAGCTGACAAGGTGAGGGGTGGGGTCAGTCACCGGGTTGATACATGGAGACAAACAAGTATTTAAGCTCACCTTCATTCAAAGTCGCCAATTAACTTAATGTGCATCGCATGTTTTTGTACTGTGGGAGGAAGCTGAAGCACCAGGAGAAAACCCACGCAGGTGCAGGGAGAACATGTAAACTCCACAATCAAACTCAAACAGTCCTTCAATGTACCACATTGTTGTTCAGTAGGTCAAACTATAGCCAGCGATGTTAATACAGGCACCATAAATTCACACCCTTTTCCATTGCATCTATCTGTACATGCTGTGCTAGTGCATCATTAAAAATATGCACTGTAAATCGGAAAGAATTACTTTGAATTCTGCAAGTTTAAATTGTTACTAACAATGTTAAAATATGCTTAAATCTTTATGACACCTTAGAGATCATAGCCTTCTTCTCTGTGAGTACCATTATATTGCTGCCCTAGAGACATTTATACTTAGTGTTGGAAGGAAAAGGCTGTTTTGAAGTGGACCAGACAGAATTAGGATAAGTGACTGGTGAGTATGTATTGCTATTCAGTGAACTCATTCCTCACTTAAAATCATGACCATTAGGGACCTCATTTAAGGCTGACTAGAGGTTCATAGTCAGAATCTGAACTTTGAGCTATTATCATGGTAATGGCCAAAAAATCAGAGCTCTGCTTTTAAAAGTCACCAGAAATGAGAGCTTGAAGGCGGCTTTTTAAAAAATTGCATCCCAGGGGAACATAACAAGTGGAAAGAGAAGGAGATGAAGTAGAGAGAGAGAGAGGCAGGGAGAGGGAGAGAAAAGGAAAACCAGATGAGTTTGGTGTGGATTTTTTTCCCCTATAACTTTAACATGGCTGTCTCTCTTTTTATACCTTTGACAGCTACAGACAATGAGACGTTAGGCATGCCTCCGCCGGTGTCATTGGAAGACTAATGAGATGGCACCAGGCCCATGAATGGCTCATTGGCCTGATGCACATTACTGCCTGTAAGTGTTTCTTCATCCCGTTATGGCCGGTCATGCAGCAGATCTTCTACCTGTATCAGGGATTGTGATGAATATCAAAAATTCACAGCATGATGGCCCACAGTATGGCATCATTACAACAACATGTTTAAGGCCTGGAAGCCATTACCCACCGAGTGTATTCAACTGTAACTGTTTGCTATTCCACACACACTGATTTAGTTCATTTACAACCTTGGTCGCAGCGAGAGGTGGTGTCATGACGAAACTCACTGCTGCAAGCAAAGTCGCTGAAAGAAAGGAATTAATTGAGAAAACAGGCTACTAATCGATCTCTCCTTCAGTTGTAGAGATTTTTTGGATGTGACCACAGTAATATTTACATGAATGGGTACTAACTTTGATTTTTTTGCTATGTTCAATTGCACAGATTTAACTGAGATGATTTGCAGCCTATGTTGCACATGTGTGATTTAGTCAGTCTCACTCTAATTTACAGTATCATCAGAATCCTGGTTTGACTTTATACTCACTTGATTTGGTGCTGTTACTACTTACCTTCATGGCTCAGGAGCAGAACAACAATGAATCCCTGCGTACCTTTTTTATAGTACTTTGAAGCACAATAGCAGCACCAAGCTTTTTTGGAATCAGGGTTGTCCTGAAATAGGATCTCAGTATTATCGAGCGGACAGTTTCAAGATCTCTGAGGATTTCCAGAGATTTTGGTGTCTGAAAAAAGGCTGTTACTGTGTGTTAATTTCTATTAACTCAGCTGAATTCATATCCTCAGCTGATTTAGGTTGGATTCAAGCTCTCATTCATAAATAATTGATGCTATCCTTCTATTTTAGCCAATCCCAACAGACCTTTTACCTCTCTTCAAGGTTTTAATGCTCCTAGATAAAATATTCTTTCTCTTTTTTTATGATATTCATGTCGGGACTGTGATTGATATTTCCCTCTTTATTAACATGCCAAGTTAGTGGAAAAAAAGGGAAAGTATGCACTTTATATTAATCAGACACAGTGCCATACATGTCTGTCCAAGACGGGTGTTGCCCACTTCCCTGAAGCTCATCTCCAGGCTAGATATGCTCCTTGAATCCACGGGCATGGAAAGGAGGGCAAAGAGAGAGCAAAGTGAAGCAAAAAAGAGAGAGATAACACACAGCATTGGGTGGTTTTTCAGCATGGGGTGCCCAGTCAGACTTCAGGGAGGTAATTAATTAACAACAACAACAAAAATGTCCAAGCCGAGACCTCCAGAGGCACCCTATGCTTCCCTCAGATCTCAGTCCAGGAAACAGAAGACTGGGCTGGGTTTATGTGGAGCGAGGATCCATCCAGAAAGAATAATCCTGGAGCTATTAAAAATGCTTCCAGGCCTAAAGGGGGGTTTAACAGCTTCTGTCACTTAATTACATAACAATATCAGGAAATTGTATCACTAAGGATATAAAGTAGAGCCTTTAATGTATGTAAGAATTAATGGAGGTGTAAGCCATGTCGTTTGGATCTGTGGGAATATTTTGAGGACATAACGTGCCTTTGATACTACATTGATTTTTCTCTGTAGGAGATGAGCTCTTTCTTTATATCTTGACTTGAACTTTTTTTTTCAGTCAGAACAATTCAAATCCCTGTGAGGAACTTTTGATACTAATCAGTATTATAATCATAATATGAAACTGTTTTAACTGCTATGGATTTGAAAAAACATCTTCCAAGTCTATGTATTTGCATAAGCGTAGTATGTGAACATAAAAATGGGGATAATCACATGGTCATCCGTGGGCGTTTGTATGCATTTCTCTCAAGAAAGTAAATCAACAACTGAACAAATCTGTGCATAGTGTAATAATGAGATTTTACAGTAGACCACAAGCACATGAAATGCTCGATGTAAACTGAGTCAATGAAAAGGTATGTTTGATTAGTAAAAAACAGTCTTACGTGTAAAGATATGAACACTGAGCAGAATCCTCTTCTGTCTTATAAAATACATTTTTCAAACATGAACTGGAGAGGAAGCAGAAAAGAGAAAGCCTGATGCCGCCTATCTGACACGAAAGTAGACAGGGTGCAATCAGTGATAAAACCTTAGCTTGTAGCATTCTTTGATGCCTAACCAGCTCTGCAAAATAACAAATCCCTTCCATCTTCAGCACACTGAGAACATGTCAAACGCAGTGCAACTCCAATACTCTAATAACAAATTAAAAAGATGGAGGGTTTGAGGATTTTGCATTGATAAACCAAATGATTGAAACTGCGGCAGCAACATGGGTGAGAGCAGTAATGTACAAATGCACGGAGGAGACCTGACAAAAGAATTTGTCTTCTTAATCACGAAACAAAGTGTTTTCCCCACTGCCTCTGACCACATCCAGCCTCCAGTGTACAGAGATGAATTTACTAAGAGCAACCTGAGCATGTTACCCATCACGCATGCATTGTATGCTAAGAGGACACAGTGTTGTATGAGGGTGCTTCTGCTGTTTTATTAGCTCCCTCAAACTCAATTTCCATTTAATTTGTGAGCTGGCTCCCCGAGTCTGTGCCTGGCAGCTAAAGGTATAAATCTGGCCTTATCTGGCCCCGGCATGCACAGTTCATATCCACACACCCTGTGCCAACAACAGATCTATAATTCATGGCCAGGCACACCCACGTTATTGGCTGCCCATGTATTAGAAAATACAACACAGGAAAAAGAATTCAGTGTAGTGTCATCCAAACAGTTCAGAAGGCAAGAGGGTATGTTTCTCTCCCCGGAGACAAACCATGTGAAACTTCTCTGTAGTGCTATTACACATAAAAGGCAAGAATGTACTGCACCGAACTTTTTACATTTATATTCTGCTGGGTGGCTCCTTGTGTCGTTATTCCAAGGTGAAGGTTAACATCAATGTGACCCTACAGGTGAGGGAGTGTTGTGTTTGACAGATGGGGGATTATTCTTCCAATTAGGCTAATTGGATGAGACAGGCGAGGGCACATAAGCTGTTAAATGAAGTCGAATAAACAGCAAAGATTGTGGTAAATTATCTTGAAGGATAGCTGTGGAGGGACCAAGTCAGGTCACTATTCCTGAAAATCTATATAGGAAAAAAATATTTCTGCTACAATGGTGACTGGCCTTGTGAGCTGTTGTCTGCTTTTGATGAGTTCCACAAAAAGCTCTGACCATGGATCATTATCCAATCATGCTCTCCAGCTCGTCTGTGTCTGTCTTGTAGCGCTTGCCTGCCACACTTCAAAACTGCCAATATCAATAGTCCAAAGTAGCAACAAAGTTTGAAACTGTGGTCAAAGACCTGACTGACTCATCAGTGGCCATGAACACGTTCACTTTTTTATCTTCAGAGTTGAACTTTGATCGATCAAGGACATCAAAATCAACAAAAGGAAAAAAAGATAAATACTTGGTCTGAAAACAATAATGGTTTTAACATTCACGGCAAGGCAACAGGAAACCCTTGCAGCAGGGAGTGAGGTAATGTCAGTCAGTGTCTGTATGAGCAGGGGGTTCATGGCTGGGGCGTGTAGACAGGTGGTGCTGCAAGGAATTTGTGGGATTTTCAGCAGGCTGCTCCTTGCAGGGTCGTGGGAAATTGAGAGGGGAAATGTAGGGCAGAAGATGAGGATTGAGGGTCAGTCCCTGCGGTGTCCTCTTTAATGAGTATTACTGTGCCAGTAAAGGCTTCAGCGCGGCATCATGGTCAGCCCAGCACTGGGATAACTTTGTCAGTTCAATGATGGCCCGCTGTAGCTGGGAACAGCCAGCGAGATGAGAGAGACATCAGACACTAGGTAATTAGGACCACTCGAGAAAAGAAGTGGAGGAGGATACCACAGTTAAACACCTCATCCTCTCTTATTCTCTCCTTCCCTGATTCCTTGGGGTCATGCTTGTTTTTGCCTTGATATCTCTGTTAATGAATGAGCGCAGCGTCTATTGCCCAGAGGGGACCAGTGTTAGTGTGAAAAGGGAGGCAGGGAGGGAGGCGGACGGGTATGAAGGGCCACACAGCGTTTTGTTTGTGTTGTTCTGGAGCAGCTGGAGGCAATGACGGGGAACACAATAACAATTTTCATGCAGTGAGTGAATGCATAAGCACCCACTCATCACCAAATCACAGGCACACAAACACAACTGTAAGTGAACACCTGCTGTGATGTACAGCATCTGAAATCATTCATTATCAACAGTATACAGTATGTTGTGTAAGAAATGTGTTGTGTAAGCTTTTCAACCACATCAGAGTGTAAGTAAATAAAACCACAGTTGCAGATAAAAGAAAGACTTTGCTGGACTAATAACATTTTTTTGTTACGAAAACTGGGAGTGCATTAATTTCTGATTGAAAAACAACTGTAAACAGTTGATCAGGTTTCAACAAAGCGTCACCCACCAGGGCTGACAAATGAAACATGAAGCCAAAAGCTGCAGCTCCTGAAATGGCCACTTGAGGCTGGCTCCAAAAATGAGCCAAACAGCCAAAAGCCCCACAGAGCTCCATATTAAAACGCCAAACTTTACAGTTGGGCGCCAATAACTATTGTTTGTATGTTGTATCTTTATGTAATTCACCTGTTCATTTTTTCTGGAAGTAAATTTTGATTTATCTAACTTGTTTAAATTATATAAATTGTGGTTTTAAAGTTATTTATAATTAAGGATGTAGCAATTTTGAGTGATACCAGCTGCTGATTATTTATTGGTAAATATTAATTATCCCCAGCTCAGAACCCTTCACCAAATATGGTCACTTCCGGTTAAAAAAAACGATTAAGACTAAGATTGAGAAGGCCGTAATGCCAAACTTACGGCTTCAATACAGTAGTCCCCAAACCAATGGGTGACATCACAGTGACTGCGCCCATTGTACATGGTTATACAGTTTTTCTAAAAGTACACACACATTTTTGGCTCTTTTTGTCAGTTAAAACTTTGTCTTCAATCATTTTTAAACTTTGCATGGACAGAAAAACGTGTTATTACCGGCAAAATTTTGTAAAGGAGAACTACCCCGCGAATGAGGAATGCTGTTTATTATTAATGATCATTAACTATCATTAACTGTTGGAGCTACAAAGCCTAGGTTTTTTTGAGGTAAAAAAAGATGAAGCCAGGCACAGCTGAAGTGTACTGGCGAGACTTTAAGAAACTTATGAGCCTAGTTCGAACCTTCACCTCATACATTTGACTGGCACATACACGGTCCTCTATTTATTCACCTCTCCGAGCCCTCCATCCAACTTCCCAGATGTTCCATGTACCTGCTGAAATATTCACACCTGGTTTCCTCTTGCTTGGAGCCACTCGGTCCCTTCCGCAGATGTGTCCTGTCAATCCAGATAAAGAGGAACATGGCCAGCTAATCACCATGCTGCTGCGTTATAGAATGGCACTGCTCTGAGGCTTTTTTTCAACAGAAACATTATTTTTACATTTCTTTCTGAGGCTTCTCCTTATCAGCATACGGATTTGTTTCCATAAGGTTTGTCCACTCTGCCTTTAACATGCACAATACCTGAGTGTGTAATGGCATTGTAAAAATGTGTTTATAGGTGTTGCGTTTGTAGAGATCATTTGAAATGTGAGAGCTGTTATACTAGTAAGCAGATTGTGCTATAAACATGATAGTGTTGGAGTCAAGGGGAAAAGAAGGGGAAGGATTGAAGAGCACCCGTGGGGACAATAATGTGTTGTATAGTATATCATTATAGTGTAGTTGGCTGAGCACTGTAAACAGAATGATTAATATTTCATGTTCTGAACATCGCTTTAATGGATTATTAGACTATAAACAGGCAGGGAAATGAGTGTTTAAACTGAGTCATCGTGTTAGATTTATTGGCAGGTCGGTCATCTGGAGATGATGAGAAAACCTATTAATAAATTTTGAACTGCACTGAGGATTTCACTGGGTTTCTTTGTGTCATGAAGTAGAACTAAATGGGGGAAAAAAGGGGAAAAGGAGAGAGCTCAATGATACATAGAGCCAATTCAATCCAGTCCATCTCCATTTGAAGCCTTCTGAAAGGACAGAAAGATGATGGCTATCTCACCTCAGACAAAGACACAGCAGGGAGCTTTAAAGACGCCTTCAGTGCACTGTCGTCTGGAACAGGTCTTCAGGGGCTCTCTGGGAGTGCTGTGAGAGCTTTCTTGAACTTTGGCTGATGAGAAATGGCTAACTGAGTACAGACAAAATATACACAGCCACAGGAAGCGGATTCACAGGTGCCCCTTGTGTCTCCTCCGACCGTCTGAGTGGATTTAAAGCTCAAGCAAAGCACTACAATGTTAGCAGGGAGGGAGCGGAACAATGACCATATGTCGAGCTTGGTGCAGCCGCAGGGGGATCGATTGGTGAATATTTCATTAGAGCTTGAGCTAAGTTCTTTCCAAATGAAAACATACATATTTCCCTGAAGGTGGGGCTCGACCATATGCGCACTTTTATTAATATAGCAGCCTTGCTCTTTGAATGGCCTATAGGTAATTCCTTTTTTCTGATCCCATTACCTGCTGTTACTTCAGTGGGTTAATTATGGCTTACACAAGGTACACTCCAAGGTCTCCTGTATTGTCCACAATATATGCTGCATACTGAAAGCAATCCATGTTTTTTCTCAAAATTTTTGGTGACTATTTTCAGGCAGACTAACCGCTAACACGTTAGTCTCCTGGGTTTATGCTAATGCTAATCAGTCACAATAGCCTTCTGAGCTCTTTTCTCTATTTTTTTTCTCCGAATCAGGGCCTTAATCCAGTCCATCCTGGCATTTTGTTCTCGGGATTGTACTGTTTATCACTGAATACAGAATTATTGAGGAGGTAGAGAAAGCAAACTGCCAGCTAGCACACACTGTAGCTTAGCTCAGTCAGTGGCAAAACAATTTATTCAAAAGACGTATTTGTACCATAGGATCCCGTTTAATACCTGTCTGTAGATTTGTGTGGAATTACTTTGCTGTTGCAAATCCAGCAATTGTGGAAATGCTATTGGCTTGAATAATATCGTCACAAAAACCTGCTGTTCTAAATGCTCTCTCAATGTCTCATTTAAAGATTAGATGTTAAATCTCAGGTGTTTTCATATAAAATAAAAATAAACGAGAAGCACCAGCTGCTCCAGTGTGTGCATGAAATGTGTTGAAGATGTGCAGGAAAAGTGGCAGGTGCTGAAGTGTTGACGACACCGATGTCACAAGTGGGATTTTTATTCCAGTTTTTGTCAGGACACATTTCTCTCATGTGATAGGCGACAATGAATCCTTTCCAGTCTTCTTCTCCTGCGATGACAGAAGAAAATAATAAGAAAGAATAAGAGGAGATTGAAGAGGAGGGGGCAAGAGGGCAATACACCCTAATCAAAGCTCTTTATCTTTGTTTTTCCTTTCTCATCTCTCTACCTGTCTCTCCTATCTGTCCTCTGTTGTCTCTCTTTCTGAACCCTTATCTACACATCTGTCTCTCAGCTGCGCAGTATCTGTCCTCTTCTTCTGCTGCTTCTGCCATTATCTGCCTGTCTTTGCTTTGTTTCCTCCTTGTTTCCTCCTTTTACTCTGTGCAAACCGTTAACCTCCATCTAAGTATTCTGTCCTCCATTCAGAGCACCATTTCATCTCTTCATCTTAGGAGCCATGTAATGGAAAAAAAATAAGCTGAGCTTTAAAGAATTTTAGCTATTCCCCCTGAATATAACCTTTAATTATTTACAGTTTACAAATTGCTTTGTAGTTTTCACTGGTTACACATCTAATGCTGCGATCTGGAAGCATTGTAATACTTTAATCAAGTTTTTTCTCTGTATTTCACTGGTGATAATTCATATTAGCATTTTAATATAGCACTGGCAATACTGTTTTATTACATTTCCTCAGAAACTGCTCACAGTGAATAGAATATTACCTGGCTTCTCACTGCCTTTTCCCATGTAGAGCTTTTCAATATCATTCAAACACATTCATGCATCTCATTGTGTTCTCATTATTCTAAAAGGTCAATTTAGAGGTGCCTCCAGCTATCTGATTTGACTTAAATCCTCTATATAAAGCTTTAACTCTTCCTGTCAGTCATAACAGGGACAAAGACATATTTGCACCTATTACAGCTACTGAGCAGCAAAGATAGTGGATGTATACATTAAGCTAGTTAGGCATGTAACTATATTATTTAAACACATACAG
>JAQFJB010000002.1:19207084-19218165 GCA_029874875.1 Naso minor | reverse complement strand
TCTAAAATATGAAAACAAAAAATGTAGTTTGATGACATCTTGAGGTAGCATAGAATCATCAGATCTGAGTATTTCCTTATTAAACAGCAACCATTGGAAACTAAAATCTAACTGACTCAGGCGAAAATGTTTGCAGAGGAGATGATTAAAATTTGTTCTTATTACATTTATTTACATTTGCTGATTCCCTTCTCCTTGACTGGTGTTATCCTGGAAGTGGTGCTAAAGAAATTTTGGATCTCTCTGAGTTTGAGCTATCATTTGTGATACTTTAAGTACAAATTTCAATGAAGTATAAAACAAAGATATAGGGTTTTTTAGAAATTGAGTGTGGAAATGTTACAATTCATACATTTAAGTCTGAAATAGAGTTAGGCTTGTTATTTTAAAAAAAAAGTAATAGTAGTAGTAATATGTTACTCATTACTTGTTGCTCTTTTCAAAAGTGATATAATTACTTTGCTTATTACTCCATGCCAAAAGTAACCTGTTACATTGCTCTTTATATTGCTTTCCATTATATTCCACAAATTAGCAAATGCTTCCTTTCTCCTCAAATTTCAGATCTCACGTTCACCTGTAAATGTGCAGCTAGGGCTTTAAAGTACACACAGATTATTGTACAGCCATGAATCCACAAAAGTTACAGGCAGATTAAAAGCAAGCCTAGCTCAAATTGGTAAGTGAAGACTAGACACGATCTTCATACAACTTTTGCTATTTAATAAAGCAGCGGTAATCAGTTGCAGGGCTCAAACAAGTAGGCCTACCTAGACCTGACAAAATGTTGGCAAGACAAAAAAACACTCCCACAAAAGTAACGTTTTGACGGGTTATTTTATTTTGTGGAACTGTAATATTATTATTGAAAATCTATTTGTATTTAGTTACACCACTCATTACTGGAAAAAGTAATTGCGTTACTGCCCAACACTGGTGATGTTTCACAGCCTTACTGTAATATTTCAGCATATCTGTCATTTCTGTGAGCGTGCTCAGTCTCCAACCTAATATTAAGGAGCAACGTGGGACAAAGAACTCAGCGAAATGTCTACATTCTCAACAGAGAATTGCAGAGCTGTTCCTCAGCAGTGTTGTTAAGAAATTTTCGGAGCACAAATTTTGTAAAATGGTTTTCTTATTGGTGAGTTTGGGTCTCCTCGTTATGGAGTGTGATCAGGGATTCCAACCTTCTTGATAGCAGTGTGGACTTTGCTTATGGACATCATATGTAAGCAAGAAAAACACCAATCCCAATTATGTCACTCTGCAGACTGGAGGCATTTCTTCTGTAAATACTGAGCCAAAACAATTATGGGTTTGTTCTGATCTGTTTATGGTAATTTCTCTCAGACATTCACACATGAATCCATCTCTAGGGCGTCATATTCTACCTACAATGCCCACACACAAACCCACTCTGACTCCTTACTACTTTCTCTTCATCACACACACACATACACACACCACACACACACATACTCAAAGCCCAGTGCAGTGTGCAAGTTGAGTAGAATGGAAATAGTTCAGGTTGAAAATGGGCTACGGTGCAATCAGTGGAAACGCAGGGGGAGATTCAATTAAATTTCTCTCTACAGAGGAAATGCCATATACACAATACAACCGTCCCTGTTCAGATTCCATTATGTTGTCACCAACCATGAATCACAATGAAAACAGCCTCACAACAGCTTCAATTTTTCTGAAATATTGAGTATAAATTATTTTTCTAACCTCTGGCTATGTTTTAATTATGTAAGCACTTGCTTTGAATCATGGACCCACTGAGGAATCATTTTATTTTAAGATAAAGATATTTAAATAAATTTTCCAATACATTTTTACATTTCCAGGAATTTCAAATGAGTTTCACTATCACGCCGTGCATGACTTAAAAGTTTCCTCATTGCAAATTTACATATGAAAATTCCCCCAAAATTATCATCTTAATGTGCAGTTGCACATTATTTCCACCTCAGGAGTCCAACCCTGCGTTTTCACGGACACTCATAGAAGGTGTTTGTGTCTGAAGATACACTGTTAAGCGAAGAGAAGGATATGAGAAAAACTATTTCAAACACAGAGTGAAAAGTCCCAGAGGACCATCAGTCAGACAACTGCAACACTTAGGAACTAAAATAGAGCCAGGCAGAGAGCATAATTAGGCATTTTAAGTGCTTTACATAATACAGCCAGTCATAATGAAGGCCCTGTGGGATCCAGAGGCTGGGCGGCTATTGTCACTCTGCAGCAAGAGCAGCATTCATAAGGCTGAAGAAAGAGATGGAAGGATAAGGGAGAAATGGAGAGGTGGAGAGTAATCATGCATATAAACGCTGCAGTTACAAAACATAAAAATAAGATAGTGAAATGGAGTTAACTTAATTAACATACAGTTCTATTTCCCAGTCAAGAAAGCAGCCAAAAGCAAAGATTTACATGTTTAACTGTCCCCCTAGAGTAAGCAGGCACATCCAAAAAATGTGATTTTGTAAAATTTCTAACAAGGATGCGGCAACATCGTGCCATAACAACACTCTCCTCTCATTGTCTCTCTCTCTACCTCTCTCTGTCACACTGTGATGAGTGAACCACTTGATGTTGACAGCGGATTGATACAACCTCCTAATGAATGATGTTTTATTAATGGTCCCATAATCAGATTACCTGCAGGCGGACAAGCTCCATCCATCTTTCTCCTTGAAAGTCTAACAATGACGGAAGAATAACACATCTGGAGGAACAGAGACACTTGTCTGGTCCACATTTAACGTTAATCAGCTACAGGAGCTTTGCTTGTACTAACACTACACTGGATGCAAGAGACAAGCAGGTAATACATGTTTGTATTAATCACAAAGAGGGAAAGCTGTTGGTACTGAATGATAAAGAGCTAAACAAGCAAAGTCAAACAAGCAGTCTGTGGCTTTCATACATCCGTCCAACACTGACTGTTACACAATTTAGACAGTCATGGCCACCAGACAAGGACAAATTTGGTGATCTGCTGAAATTGAAAACTTGATGTTGTGCGTAAATGGAGCCCTGCACAGTAACGTGCATGTGGCAGGTGCAAGCTGAAATTCGAGTAAGTACTGCAGGTAAGTATTGCAAAATACTGTAACATCTGACACAGTATTACAATCAAATAAAATAAAATGTACTGTCTCATTGCACTCACTGTTTCCTATCTCTGTGCTAACCAGGTGCACACGTGACCACAGGCTGGCATTGGCATGTGCACAACAAAAACAAGTATTTCCAGCACAAAGTAAACATGCTACACGTTTTCAAGTATGAATCATCACAAAACATAACTTACAAAGCTTTCCGACGTATTGACCTGTACAGTATGCCTCCTGAGTTACTCGGCATGTGTCAGTGCGATCTGCAAACATCAGACAAAGTCTGTTACAATTGGTGGTAAACATTGCGTTTTTGTCACTTTGCGCAATGCTCTGAACGAACATCTTTTGATATTTTTGTACAAAAGTAACATTTTAATCCATATTTACTTCATAGGAAATGTTATCTCTCCAGCAAAATCCTAGTAATCATGGAAATGTAAACATCCAACATGGAGGACTCTTCCAGCCCTTATTGGATCTCACGCAATTTTCTCAGACGAGGCTTTTCAACCAGGGGATATAAAGGATGCAGTGCCATCTAGTGGCTTTAGTGATAATGTATTTTCTCAGTTGGCTACACAGGTTATGTCTCTTGATCACCGTCAGCACATGAGCAGTATGTTTTTTGTGAACAATGGTACCTGCGGTTTTAAGATTTCCTGACTCCCAAACTGAAGCAGCATCATTACAGTGTGCCAGGATGTCCATCAACAGGCCGGGAAGACCCAGGCTTCGTGTCGAGGATCACCGGTGATGAGAGTTGAGACCAAAAAGCAGTCTTCACAGCAGAGATCCTGCGATTTCAAAGACTGAAGAAGGCAGGCTAAATCAGAAGCACATCCAGGTGTTGTGCATCGTGAATTCGTCACCAAGGGTCACACTCTGATGTGCTGAGGCATCACTGGTCACAAAAAGTGAATAATTCAGGCGCTGGTGATGATCAAGTGATGAAACTACAAAAACTCTTAACTTTTACCTGCTATACACACATAACTGTACAGCACTCATTTATGCACAATAGAAACAGTCTCATAACTTTTTGATTGCACCTTGCAATGCCACTAAGAGCTGACCTTATAAGTTCATGATCTCATGATCTCTAGGACTACTGATCTAATTGCACCAGTTTTACTTTGAAATTAATGATAACATGGCTAGCATGCTAATGTTAATTTACTAATTTATACCTTCGCATGCAAGCAATGTAACATTACTCTTCACCTCACAACTAAGCCAGCTGGGGGTGATAAAGTTCAGTTTACACTGTCTATAAAAGTTGAGCTAGGTCAAACAGCAAATACCAATGCTTTATAAGTGTGTCTAAGATGTCCAGTGACTGCATTCTGGATTTTATCTGTCCAAAAACATGCTCTTGCACAACAATCAGACCAGTGCTTATAGGGGCAGTGATTCATGGATGATGTTTTAAAATACTTGGATTAAGCACCAATGGGTTTAGCTTCATTATCAGCAGGTACTGTTGCCACCAAAATCCACAATACCAGATAGTCTCTGGACATATTCCTTTCATTAAGCATCCACATGAGACAGCTGCTCATTTCAATAGGTTTGGACTGGCACAGGTCCCCTTCATCACACCTTGTTTTTCCAGGGACTCTACCTTGACCCACTTCACCGGGGAGGAGAGGATCCTCCACACTGGTGAATATTTTTGTATATTTAATTAATGTCCTGGTCTTTTCTCATTGAATCATTTAAATAATGTGACTTGTTGCCCCTAAACACTCAAAGGAAATGGCACAGACTGTTCCACGCTACAGTTATGAATAGACAGAGCAATGAAAATTGATGGGGGAGGATTTGCTTACACATATAAAAGTTGACATCCAAGGTAGAATTTGATTATCTGGCTTAGCCCATTAGAGGGAATCTGGAAAAAGAACAGTCTGCTTACTTAATGTCATTAAACTTTGCACTCACCCACAAGAGAAGTGGTACCTGGAAGTGAGCCTACAGGAGTATGAAAAATGAGCGACACAGTGTTCACTAAGTTCTCTCCTCCAGCAGTTTTCAGTGAGCAGCCAGGGCAAAAAGTGTACATCAAATGTGAACTTTTTAAGTGTGATTTATGGAGCTGCTGTGATTGAGGTGTCAGGATTTATGACCGAACCCGCTGACAGCAATTACTCCCCAAACACTAATGCAACCGAAAACTCCCCTTTGATAGATCTAGTTATTAATGCAAGTACACAGGTACGCAGCCACTAAGGGCTCCCCGGAAAGGTTAGATTTATCATGGTGACATTTTACTTGTATTATGCACCCACATTCTCCCATTCTGGCCAAGGAACAGGCAGAGGAGATGTACGGTGATACCCTCTAACAGTACACCAATCATACAAAAACATTAAGTACAAGAAAATCTATTGCATTCTCAAACCAGACATATAGATTTTTTAGTGTGAGGTCACCTCCAACAATAATTTCATCATCATTTTTACAGGAAGTTAAACAGAACTAATAATAAGGTTACTGTCATGTTCGCTGAATGAAGGTTTGCAGAATTGTTTTCATCTGTCTCTGAAAAGGAAAAAAAACATGATAAACAAAGGTGCACTGAAAAAACTGGTTTGTCAGAAGACTGAAAAAAGACCAAATGTTCTCATTTAGTCATTCTGAAGTGCTGCCAGGAAAAAGTCTGGATGAAAAAAATCATTTTTGTAATATATTTTAATGCTGTTTGAAATTAAATCACACCAGTTTCCACCTCAGGACATCAGAGTGCTGTCATGTACTTACTTGTCACATTATTTATATGCACTGGAAAACACACTGGTCCTGTGCATGTGTGTGTGAGTGTGTGTGTTTGCCATGTGCTTTAATATCCAATTTTGTGTGTCTGCTGGTTTGGCATCATGTTTCTTTGCAACCAAATAGAAGCCGTACAGCGACAACTCCAGGAAACGTTAATAAGAAGTTCAAAGAAACTTTTTACGTTTCCAACAAAACAAGACAAGAATGACACAAAATAAAAAGCTCATGTAATATAAATTCATCAGAACCCTGCTTAGAGGGCTTCAAATATCAAATATTATAGTGCCTATAAAGAAGAATGTCATCTCAGTCCTGTTTAGATTTAAGACCAAACTGTTCACGGGGAAATCAGGCACAGAGATACCGACGTCACAGTTTGAACCTGTGTTTGAACCTATTTTGTGACCCACGGACAGTTGGGAGAGCACTTTTAGTTTTCTGTGTTTGCCACTGCATCCAACACCTCAGGGATGATGTTTTAATAGAGTGTGGGAAGCAGACTCCTTGGTGTTACTGCATGGTAATCAAGACTCTCCAAAGTTATGCACGGCCTTGTGTAGTGACTGCCAATGCAAGCTAGAGGGAGTGCAGCTGAATTCTGAGATCTACCTCAGATTTATTTCTGAACACTAAACTGACCAACAGATACTTTTTTAGAATAACTTAACACACAGCCTGTCTTTGCCGGGTAGGTGGGCTCTTCTGAGGATGTTTTCTTTTATCACTAATTTCTACTTAACTTGTGTAAAATGAGGATCATCCAATGTACAGTGCTTTCAGAAAGCTGAAGAGCTCTCTTGGTGATAGGCTTGTTATGCTCAGGTGCTCTTCAGAGGGGCTCAGGAAGTCCTTTTTTTTCAATTAACAGGTTTGCTGATTGTCACTGTGGAGGATGACAATGATGATTCATGATGAATGTTAGTCCATGAATATTTTGATGTACTGTACAGTCTCATTGATATACCTTTTTATTATGGTAATGTACTCTCCTTTTTTTTGTACTGCCTCGAGATATATTTGTCTTTTTCCATCGCCGGACTTAATGTCTATCATACACATATCCCCTCTGGGGGAATAAAAAATTATTTTGTATTTGTCTTGTATTGCATTGTATCATATTGAATGGCCTCATATGGTGCTTTTGCTATATTGTAACGTATTGTATTGTATCAAATTATATTATTACAATGTATCGTATTGTGTCGTACCTTATTTTATTGCATTTTACCTTTTGTATCCTATCATATCGTATTGTATAGTACCACATTGTTTTTTATCGTACCGTATTGTATTGCACCGTATCGTACTGTATTGTACCTAAAAGATGTCAGCTGCTATTTTATCTAAATATTGAGGCTGCAATGTTTCACACTATGGACACACTGATATATGTCCAATGAAAGTCAGTGTTTGCTCAAAACAATTCATAGGGGAATAAAATCAGCTAACAAGCAATGTCAGAACTCAATTAGAAAACTGCTTTTTTTTTTTTTTTTTAAACTTCATGAGATGTCTTAACTGTCCACCAATGATATGCTGCACAGCCCACAGGGAATATGCATGTGAACATATGAAGATGTGAGGATTCTCTGGAGGCTGATCATCCTTATTCCCCACAGGACCAGACACTATATATATATAAAGATTCACACAGAGATGCACAAACATAAACAAATGAAAAATGCAAGTAACACATTTGCAATTGTGTCACGTATGAGACAAGGACAGAAAAAATGGGTGAATGTTATAGTTAAAGGCACCATCCCCCAAAGTTGTCACTCGTCTGTGTAAGCATTTATACAGTTAAGGCAGAGAAAAAACACTTGTGAAAGGATCTGGCAGGCAGAGGGAAAAGAAGGCGAGGGGGAGGGGAAACTGTTGCAGGTAAGAGCCACGACATGCAATAAAGATTATGGAGGCAAGAAGAATTATAAGACTCCAAGGCTACTGCACAGAGGGACCTGACAGATCCTCTGTTTTTCTGGCTTGGCCACTCCACTGCAGGGACGGCTGCATTAAAACCTCAGGAATGAAGAGAGAAATTTCTCCATTCCCTCCTCTCTCCCTCACCACTCCAGTCTTCTGCATTGACTGTTTGGCAGGAAACAGGGAGAGCTAAAGAGACGTTTGACCCTGAGAGCACATTTTCATTATTTAGAGGTGTTTGTGCAGCAGTGTCATCTTTTCACAGTGAAAGAATGAAAGATGAACGCCAAGCGAGTAGCTGTGTTTGAGTGAGGGAAATCTCCTGTTTGCAATCTGCCTGGTAGCTTCTACAAATACACATTTGAGACTGTCATCATTTGAATTTAGCAAGGTTTTTGAAATGGTACACTCTCCTGCTCAGCAGGAAAGTCAGCAACTGTCTCCTCCTCTTTCGGTAAAAACTGTTTTGATGTGATTGCATATTTGCTGTGGCGTTAAGACACAATGTGCAGTGTGCTGTGTATACTCGCACCATTACATATTCTGATTGAGTGGGGCGGGTGCCTTTTACATTCTATTCATTTCCCATAAACCCTCCTCTCAATTCATTATTATAAAGGAATCAGCAGCAAGGTTAGCTGAGTTCAGTCCATCTTTTTAAATTACTCCAGAGCATTAGCAACTTTTCATTTCAATAGAAAGCATGATAGTTTGAGAAGGTTTCACTTTCTTCATCTAGTTTTTAATTTGCACATTTACTGGTTATTTTGTCTCCTCTATCATGTTCCATCATTATTCTGCGATAATTATATCTGCCTCTCGGACAGTTACATCTAACAACTAGAACATTTGCAACCAAGGTCCAATTACTTTCTCTCTTTTTCAGAAAAATTAATTATTTTTGATCATTTACAAACAGTGTAGGTGTCATACTGAGATAGCAACAAATGCTGAAGACTGACAATGGACAGCAAGTAACCTTAATATCAATATATCAATATTGAAGCTGGCCATGTAACTTGTCACAAAAAAGAGCTAAAGCATGCTCTACGTTGTTGTGTGCCTTACTGTAAATAAATGTCAGGCCATAATTGAAAGAAATGAAGCTTAAGAATCAATATGGTGTACACGTATAACACACATTTGCTATTTTTAATTAAAGAATGCAGGGCATTTTTTCTGAGAAGTACACAGCTGGTGAAAAACAAGACTACAGCCATTCTCCGTGAGGCTGGACTTTAAGTCATACCACTCTCAAAAATAAGTTTTTCTGGTTGGTCCTAAACTTTGATGATTGGGCTTCACTGTGACGGATGATGTGTGTGTGTGTGTGTGTGTGTGTGTGTGTGCACTGTGACAGTGGAAGGCTGTTTTCTCATTTATGTACTAAAAATGGAAGTTTCCCTGTGCTCGGTGAAAAAATGATTCTGAGAGGCGGGACTGTGAGCATCATTTATGACATCACAAACAGGTTCAAAGTCAATCCTAGTCCAGTTTGCAAGTTTGATGTAGAAGCTTGAAGTTGTCAGTTTACAGACAATGAGAATGCACTTTAGGGTGAGGCGGGAGAAATTTGTGTCGAGCAGGAAAAAATTTTAATAAATATTTGCATATTCATGGTTTTGGAATTCCTAGAAGAAGGAGTACCTTTAATTTTAATGTGCAAAACCTTTAACCTTGATGTTTTCCTTACCTTTTTTTTTAAATTGCGTAATGGACTTTAATTAAACCTAACCTTCATTTTGTTGAATCTAAGCAAACCTTAATGTTTTAATGTGGAAAATAATCAACATCTGTTTGTTACAGTTGTGGCAGACAAACACGTTGTCCTGCTAACGGGCTCCTTAGATCAGGAATCCCTTCTATGAGGAGAGGACGTGGGCAATCAACTGACAGACTGACACTGACAAAAAAGCAGCTGGTTCATAAATTTTCTATGCATAGTTGAGAGGCAAATTTTAAAAAACTCAGGACAAAGATGTAAAAATTAAAACATAAAATTGCACTTTTTTTCTCATCATATCATGTAAATAGTGGAAGAATTTTTCATCTCTACCTAGAAGTCCTGTGTTAAAACACATACAGTCCTTTCCCTCATTCACCTGCTGCTCTGCTTCTGTCTCAGTCAGGATGAAAAGACACCCGAAAATCAAGGCCTTATCAGAGTAACAAGTACTACTGCAGTCTCACACCCACATGGTGTCTCGGGACTGATTCCTCTTTCCTCTGAATCCCTCTTTTTCTTGTGAATGCGAAAGTGTAGAACTTGGCCCCTGAGTGTTTTCTCCACAGATCTTGTCTAATACCAGCATACTCCCCCTGCTGTCGACTCCCCTCCGGCCTTCCTTTGTGCTCTGTTACCCCAACTGTGATTATTTAACTCTTCACAGGTGTGGTAGAAATGAGCAGAGTTCAGCCGCAGACAGGCAGAGAGAGAAAGTGAGAGGATGTGCTGCACTGACTTACCGCACGAAACAGGTAGAAAACACAAGTGCAATTAAGCTCACTGTTGATCCACTCATGGACTCATTAACGGAGTTGTCACACTGTTGGGAAAAGAGGATATTTTGATTTGTGGTTTGTAAAAACTGTGCTTCTTTATAAAAACAAAAACAGATTTAATTGCTCAAAAACAACACAACATAAAAATCATTAGCAATAGGCTGACAGGTTGTTTCTTAAGACATTGTACACTGATAATTGTGTTTACAAGTATTTTCACACATGTATTTTTGTGCTGTGGTCACTGTTTTTTTGTAATGAGCTGTTTACAACTGACTCATTTAAAAGGACAAAATCATCTGAAAAAATATTTGCCTTGTTAAAGTCAATTGTACTGATGTAAGCAGAGTTCATGTATTTTGCACCAAGCTGTACTTTCTGAACCTTGTTAGAATGAATTGTTTTTATTCAGTGAGATCAAAAAGTTACAATAGATCAGGAACCAGCAGCTGGTAATCAGACCCTTAACATAAAGAAAAGTAGCACCATCACACTATTTAAAAAGTAAAATTTACTCAAATATCACAGGTAAGAAATACTCATTATTTAAAACAGTCTCTCAAAAATTAAATGACCAATTAAAGCCTCTGGAAATGTGGCTTTAAAATAGCAAGAATGCACATATTATATCAAAGTTGAGTGTCTGCAAGTATCTGCAAAAGTCTAAGTGAAAATAAATATTCCTAACTACAAGAAAGCTAATTCAGAAATAGCTTATTTTTGGGGATAATAACAGCTTAAAGACTGTGT
>JAQFJB010000002.1:19001888-19013831 GCA_029874875.1 Naso minor | reverse complement strand
ACATGATGCTTTGTGAATACTCTTGACCCCTGTGTACTGTACGCTTCTGTTCCCATCTCATTTTTTATGTACTGTATATGTTTGAAGGCAGGGAAAATGATGAAAGTATTTTAAACTCAGATACGGGTATCTCCTCTGATTCAGCACACTCTCTCACTTTAGTTTTTGTTTGTTTTTTTTAATCTTATTTTCAAAAAGAAAACCTTGTTTGTTGATTTTTCTTTGTAAATGTTATAGCTACAAAAATGTATATTTTTAAAAATTGTGAATCTGTTCAATGATGTTCGCTAGAAATAAAGGAAAAAAAGCTTTATAGATTTAATCAAAGGTGTCAATTTATTCTCTGCATGTGTTGTAAGTACGGAAGCCGAGAACAGCCGTGTTTGCAAGTTTGTTTTTCTGCCGTCATCTTGAGATCGCAAGTTAACAATTATTTCGTTACTCAAACTGGTGATCTCCTATCTCCAGAAAACAAATTTTATAAAGTGGACCATGACTTACACATATTTCTCTGTGGGGTGGGTTTGGGCATTTTCAAAGCAAATCAAATAAACTTTTTATGAACTTTTGTCATTAGTTGTATGAATATATTCCCCACTAATTTGATATGAGGGTAGTTACTTTACATACAGACTGAAGGAGTTTATATGACATTTTCAACTTAAATTAGTTGCCACTGTTGTCAAGATGCTTTCTTTGCATGCTGGTATGGCTTTGCTGATCTTTAATAAACATTATTAATAATAAGCAAAAACAACCTTTTGTTTTGGGGGACAACGGGTTGATAATTTGGTTTTGAGATAAATAATGTGTGATCTCAAGATAACTGCAGTTTAATACGGTCGTTTTCTGCTTCTGTAGTAAAGTATCTACACACTTAAATCACTTTTAATGCATATGCTGGATGGTCTATAACAATTATTTAGGCATTTTTAAAAAATTAATAGCACACTATTAGCAGGTTTTATCTGGTTAGCAAGAATGTTTGCTTTAACAGTATTTAATCATTTTTACCAGTCAAGCTGCACGATTGAAGGAAAAAAAAATCATTGCAAGGTAAAAGTAAAGGAAATTACTTTTGCTTTATGCATTGCGAATCGATCTACAGTGCAACACCTCCATTGTTTGTTTATCATATATACATCTGGAGTGATGGTACTAATGGTATTTTTTCTTTGCTCTTCGGATGTCCTTCATAAGAATAACAAAGAAGCATTAAAGCTTTAGTAATCCACTTGTTGGCTATATTGTTCATGGCCACCAAGCAGCAAGGTAACTTTCTTTGTCCTCCTACATCTTTTCTTCTGTGTTGGATGTGAGAGTCAGCCGCTTTTCCTCAGTCTCTAGCAAGTTGAAGCTCATCAGCAATTCCACCGCAAACATGGGCACCACCTGGCCAGCAGGACACAGTGTAGAACAATCAGTATGCTTATGAGGACCTCTGCTGGTGATTGAAAATGCTACTGCTACAGCGTGACTGACAGGATGCATTAACACAGGAATTATATGGGTCTACACTGAGTGTTACACATCAAAGAGTGACTAAGCCTTTGACAGCGAATCACGTAGACATACTATCCACATTGCTCTAGTGTCAATATCACCCTCACTGTAGAAGAAATGAAAATATACAAATGTAAATGACAAAAGTTCTAAAGTATTTTCGTTGTGATTTCCTTTTTCTGAGATGGTCAGAGGAACTAAGACCTGACGAAGAAACAACTTGGGCTCTGAATGTTGCGTTTTCCGATAACATTGAGGCAATAAAAAAAGTGAAAATCTAAAATTAAATAAATAATAGATCAAATTTGCTCATATGCATTCAGGGTGAATATGCAAGAAAACATGATGTAAAACCCAGAACAAATCTTAGCCCCTTTTCCACCCACCTTCACCATGATCAGCTTCCTGGTTTTAGGTATGTTGGTGTCTGGATACTCCTCTCCAAAGCAGAGCTCAATCTTGTAAGAAGGTGTGGGGCCTTTCCCCTGTAAACACCTCTGGAGATCTGTACACAAACATTTTATTTGGAAAACTCAGATATGATCATACAAACATATTGCCCTTTGGTCATTAATTTTCTCCCAAGACTATCTCTCTCCAAGTAAATCATACGCCATTTCCAGACAGATTTATGTGACTAACTGGTAGCTTATGAAGGGAAACCTTTTAGTAGCTGTTGTTCCATTTTTTTGTTCTTTTTAAGCATAAACGCACTGCCTTACCGTCGAGAAATGTGCGCATATCAAGCAGTTTGCAGGTTTTTTCTCGCTCCAGTTTGTTGGGCTGGTCAGTATGTTGGGCCATGGGACCACTCCAGTACACCCTGCCCTGGCAGAACCGCTTGATGAACACTCCGTCTGGAGCCACCCACAATAGCACACCCCCCCTCAGATGACAAAGAAGGCGATTCATTGCTTCAACAATGCATGGCTGCAGGGATAAGGTGCCTGGGGAAACAAAGTGGAGCTGCTGGGCATTGAAGCAGCCGTAGATCCGCTCATTTCCCAAGGGGACGTCGCCCTGCGAGATGAAGCATCCGTCTGAGCTGGTGATGGTCGCTTTCAGGACCTGCTGGCCTTGGTAGCTCAACGTCACCTGCATACGAAAGTCTGTACACACAAAATGCAACTTGTGTTACAGTTTATACTGCGAAGAGGCCTGCGGTTATGTTCAGTTAGTGTAGTTATGTGCATGTTACACACCTCAACTCTACTGATTGGGGGTGATTAGTGGAGGACTCTGCCCTGCACTACAGGGAGGCTGGAGCAGAAAGTGCTTTCTCCCAGAAAAACCAGGCTTCTGACTTTGTTAGCTTTGTTTTCTTTGGTTTTTATGTTTGAGGATGGAAGTCTGGCAGTTTAGTTTAGCTTTGTTATTTTACTTTGTGCAATGTTTTTTCTTTCTTCTTTTTTTTCTGGAAGGCGGAAGCCATTGCATGGCTGACCCAGACTTCTTCCATCCTTTTGTGCTGTTTGACTCCAGGCTCCCATAGTTCCGGTTAAATGTCTGCAATGTTTGTAAATAAAATAATTTTGGAATATGTATGGCGCCCTCTTTATATGTTACTGTCATGCATTGTTGTGACCATAACAGTGCATAATCGCGTAAGCTCTCTTACCTGTTATAGTAAGGGCTGGGTTGAGGAAGGTTATAGGAGCAGGGCTCTGATTTTTAGGTTTTTCTTCTTTGAGCTCACAATACATGTGCTCCCTCATCAGATCCTCTAAAGAGGAATAGAGACAATGTACAGTCAATACTTCCTCAATTCTGTGTGTATACTGTGACCTGACAGGGGGCAGCAAAAGTCCATTTTGTATGCCTGTTTTTAAAAATAAGTTCACAAGTAAAATTCTTCTCGACATTTACATGTGGACCTGCCATAGGTTAATGATGATCCATGTAGGTTCTAAGATTGGCCAAAGGTACAAGTGGGGCTTTTGCACGCCAACATTTCCCAAGGTCCATACCATGTAGTACTGTTGCTAATACCCACGATAGGTTCAAGGCCATAACTAGCAGGAGTCTTATGCCAGGAAATATGGCCTTGTTTGACTACAGACATTTTTACTGACATATTTTGTTATTTACCCAGTAACAATATCCCACTCCCACATAAGCAGTTTCTGTTGTGGTAATCTCTATAAACTGATATCTAATACTACTCAATATTGAGTAGTATTGGCCACTCAAGTTGGAGTGGACTTTGCATGCAGGTAAATATTTATTCAGTAAATATTTATTCAGTAATTAGTTATTCAGTTATTCTGCATAACATCACACGGCATTACTACCACTGTAAGATGAAGTCATGATGGGGTTTAATCTTTAAAGACTCCTCATATTTGGAATTTATTTTCATTATGGGTAGGCATCAAACAAAATAATTTTATCATTCTTTAAGTCTCTCCTGACTGAGATGTGATCAGTTTGTTTGTTTGTTTGTTTTGTTTTGTTTTGTTTTGTTGCTTTAATGGGATCCAAATGCCAGACCAAAAAAATATCCTGCCCGCACGGGATAATGGACTTGGATAAAAATGACCATTTAATGGCTTGAACAGTAAAGGTTAGTTTTGTATGTTTGTTTGTTTGTTTGTTTTTTGCCTGGAGGGTTTCAGAATGCTTGATTTTTAGTAGTTCTTAAGCAAAGTGATTTAAGAATAATCTCAAATCCATGAGGGAAGACTGTCTCTGACATCCATGAGCAAATTATTAGGTAATCATTTCATAACACAGCAGCAGTTTACATGCATTACACTTACCACTCAGTGGCTTTTCTTCTTTAATTATTTGGAGTGATTTCTTTTCGTGATGAAGCTAGAAAAACAGAAACCAGAAATACATGCTGATACACATAGCATGAGGTATATAACTATATTTTCTTTAAAGGACCTTTTTCGTCTGTTTCTGACTTCTTGCCATTAGCAGAGATTCCATCTTCTACAAATATTGTTAAAACATGACCATGTGTATATTTCAGTAGATCCCAGACTGCATTTTTAAACCCTATTCACGGTCATTCATGTTGAAACAGGGTAGAAACACTACAGGACAGGTAAAAGTTGCTAGATATATGTAATTCACCTTTAAAAAGAAAACATCAGTGTTTATTTGGTCAAAAATTGCTAAGAATGAGAGAGAGAGGGGAGCCAGTAGCCGCTGACACAAAAGTTATTACGCCTGGAAAAATAGTTCCCAACAAGTGCTACCTTTCTAGCTTGAATATCAGGGTGAGGAAGGGTTTTAACACAGACGTTCCTTTTAACTAACGTCACACATTTTCAGGTACTTTCGTAATATTTATTGAATATGGAGAAAATGTAAACAAACACAATATCTCATAAAAATTTTTTTAAAAAAGCTATTTCGGGAAAAATGCATGAGGTTTGTGTAACCTATGTGGCCGATGTTGACAGAGGACAATGACATGAGGTAACACTGGTACGGTCCTGTAAGAATCACTGAGAATCGTCTTCTCTTGACATTTTCGCTAAGATAGTCCAATTTTTCTATAAACAAAAACTATGAACAAAACATTTCCACAAAACTCCAAATGAAAAAATAAGATTTAAAAACCTTAGAATAAGAAATAATGAGCCTTTTTTACAAAGACCTGATCATACTAATGCAATGTTGTTAGCATGAAGTGACTCAAATCACCTCTATTGGACATTGGACACAGTTAGAGCAGTGAACACAATTCAGCAAGTTTGCAGCACGTTGGCAGCTACATTTAGTCATTTAATATCCTGTTGACTCCATGTTTCTGGCTTACTTGTTTGAGATGAGCGCTCCTTGAAAACCTCTTAGCTGGGGTGATTACTTCATCCTTTGTCTGTGGAGGCACTGAGGAGAGCAAATAAAAAAGGTTTTTCACATTGGCAGAAAGCTGATGAAAGAATGACAAAAAGCTCAAAAACCTTTAGACAATTGCTCATAATGTGAAGTATTTCATTCCATGTTTAGTTTATTTTAACTGATCTTTTTTCTCTCTTATTTTAGTGCATTTTTATGTAGACACCACTGCACAACTGTCAAGACAAAATTAATATGAAAGGAAAGGAGAAGTTTTCTTTGTTTTTACCTGCTGGCTTGGCTTGCACACTGTCTTGCTGGATAAGATACACTTTGTAGGGTTCAGTGATGTCCAGCTGGTTGCGTTCAGGGACCTCCTGGAAGTCTGTGCTCTTGTTGAGTGCGCAGCGGAGGCGGGTCTTCCACATGGTGGGGTCGGCTTTATCCCTCCCCTCCTTGTACTTTCCCTTGTACACAGCCCAGGCCTGAAAGCATCATGCATTAATAAATACTTTGAAAGTAAAAAAAATGATTAAATGGATACATTGCAAACTAATCTTTAAATACATTCCATTTCAAGAACTGCACAATATTTTGTTGCAATTTATTAATGAGCAGAGTCATTTTATTCTAAAGTAAACATATATAAATACATATATCTATCTATCTATCTATATATATGTGTATATATATATATATAAATATTGATGCAATATTATTAAATTTTAAACGTGAATCTTGACCAAAAGGAAAATGTCTGAATGTGTTTACAAAATTGTCTCACCATGGCATCACAAAACTTCGTGCATATTAACACTTTATAATTGTTTATAATTAATTAGAATTGTTTATTGTTTTGACCTATAAGGGATCTATTGTTGTTGCACTTTGTATAAATCTCTGAACTTACTGATATTTGACTTCTGTTCAATAATGTTTGCACTTCTTTTACATTTTATCTTCTGGATTTAGGGGAAAAACTGTTAATTACATGTACTGGGGAGATTTCACACTGATACACGGCCTAATGTAGCACCCTTTGTAATAACTGACTTGTGTTTTTAAACGACGTGACCACATTTCACAAAATCCTGACGCTTTTGTTACTGTGATGGACTGAATGAGTGAAAAATTTTAATAAAACATACTGAATAAAGATGATTTTCCTCCTCTTTACTTTGTATTAAATATTAATGCTGCGATTTAACACTTTTCTTTCATGACAAACAGTTTCGAGTCATCCAGACTGGATTTTACAGGCTCCATACATCAGTATGGTAAGAGCATCACAGAAAGGTCGGTTGTGGCATGTTAATGTTGCCACCTAGTGGTAGAATTTAAAGCTCAGGGCAGTTTTAATTCAAATGACAAGAAAGCCTTTTCAGAGAGAGAGAGCATGAAAACTGACTGCACAAAAAAAGCAACATTTTTGCCCTGAACTTGATAAAGACGTAGATGACACACACATGTAATATGGAGGATGTGCAAAGATTTAAATAAATAAATAAACCCTAAAAAAAACTAAGTATCAGTAACAAGAAGGAGTTGGAAGAGAAACTGTGGTTCACAGTGTTTGTCACCTGTTTCAAGATTCTGAAGTCATGGGTTCAATCCTGAGCAGATCACTGATTTTTGAAAAGACCTCAAAGCAACAAAGACCCACTCACACCATGAAAGCACCATGGCTCAGAGGTCATGTCACCTCCTCAGAAGTTGTAAGTTTGATCTGGAGCGGGACAATAACTTTTAAAGACTTATGTTCACCAAAATGAAGTACAGAAAATGCCGCACAAGCCACATAAGAGAAGAATCTGTAGTGTGGTGTTTTCAGCTGCCTGACAAAGTGGATTCACTAGTTCAAATCCTCATTTGGGCCTTTAATTTTAAAGGCAGACCTCAGAGGTCAAATGAAAAGTTGTCTGAGAACACCTTAAAGTCTGAATGGTTTGGTGGCGCAGTGGCTTGTTAAGTGCTTTTGAAAGTGGCTGCAGTAACGTGGGAGACCCGGTACGATCCTCGTGTGGCCCAAACACACAAGATTTGTTTTCTTATGTATGCTAATAAACACAAATATGTTGCATAAATGTAGGCATAAAGGCAGGTGCTTCGCTTCGCTTCACACCTGCCTTTATGCATGATGGCATTGAACACATACGGCTAACTAGGGAGGGTAAGGGAGGAGTTCAACAAAATTTGGCATTAAAATATCAGCTGAACACTATTTCCTGTTGCATAACCCCAAAGTCACAGATCTGTGGGAACTGGAGGGGGACAAGGCCCCCCTCCATACCCTCCTCAGGTTTTAGTGCTCCAGATGCCAGGGTCTGACGAGAATCGTACCAGGTCTGCCACATCATGGCAGGTGCTCTTCAAAGCACGTACGAAGCCGCTGCTCCACCAACAACTTTCACATTCAGAGTTCTTCTCTGAGACCTTTTCAGTCGACCACTGAATACACCTGCCTTCAAAATTCCAAAATCCAAAAGAAGAATTGAACCAGGAACCTCAGGTTCAGCTCTGTACATCACTAACAACAGCTAAGTGACTGAGCTACATGTAGGTACAGCAACAATGTGGTTTGTTAATGTTTTTCTTTACTTTTTAAGGAGAAAAAACAGAAAAATTTTAAGTTAAAGCTCAACCTGGATTCATTTTATCTGACAGCACTCATTTCAGAGCCTGACGTGTTGCTTTGTTGTTGTCTTTATAGTTCACATTAGTTAGGAGAAAAATTTGAAAATCTCAATAAAGGTGAGCCTGGATTCAATCTCATCACTTTATGCATGAACCGCAACATCTTAACCTGCTGAGCTATTCTGGCTGGAGTCAAACACCTGCAAAACTAGACAATGTGTTCAGGCTCAGCGGCTCACATTAGTAAGGCTGTATTTTCAAAAACAAAATATCTTTCCTTTTTTAACTCCATAGCAACTTCTCTTGGAAGATTTGGTAGCTTGTTTCTAATTTTAGGCTCATTTTAAAACAATTTGGAAAGCAGGATTCCAGGATCCGGAAATCTAGTGGATAACTGGTAAGTAGGAACAGGTGTGTTAGTGGGCGGGGCTTAGGAAAGAAAAAGGCAAGCTTGAAGGGTGGTAGGCCTCTTGTTTGAGGCCCACGCTGAGACCTATGCGAGCTGACTTCACACAGCTTTTCCAGCTCAAATATGCAGTTGTGGTGAGTTAAATTACTTCAGGTATGTTATGGTGGGCTGGTTTTATATATTCGAGGCTTGGTGATTGTTTTAATGTTTGGTACAGTGACTGTCTGAGCTGTTTCCTGAAGACACACAACCCCTTGGCTGCCTGTGTTATGTGAACTCAAGGTTCCATTTCATTTTCCACGTTTCATGCTTTTTGACTTTTATGTTCACAGCGACTACCAGGACCAATGTCTTTCCAGAAGACCCCCGTCCCTATGGCTGCCTGCGTTTGAACTTAATTTTATTTTTCAGACTGCAAATGTATCATATGCGTGTCTTTAAATGTTTTATGCTATCATGTTTTAATGTTTGTTGGTTCTTTTGTTTAAAGTGAGTGCTCCGCCGAAGCAGTTTCCAGAGGACACGAATTCCTGTGGCTGTCTGCACTGTGTGAGCTTTTGGTGTTCACTGAGAACTTGAAGTCAAAGTGAAATTTGAGTATTTCTACATTGATTAGCGCTAACTTGTCTTTACTTTATTCCAGTTAAGTGACGATTATCCACAAGGGTTTTCTTTTTCTTGTTACTGCTGCTTTTATTTAGAGAAAATTTTGAAAAATACTAACGCTTCTTACGGTCTTCCTTGTAGGTTTTCCTGGTGGCAGCCATTTTGGCGTGTGGGGGACAGTCATGTGGATTTGGAGAGTGTGTGGTATATTGGATGTGGTCACTTCATGTTAAGTGTGCTGTGTATTTTGGTTTTACCACCCCAGGTGCCTCACTGTGCTGCCCCTCTAACTCCTTTTCTCTTCAGGCTTTTCTGGCAGGACAAGTGGGAGCCCATATTTTAATGTTTTTTGCTTTTTTTTTTTTTTTTTAAACAATAAAACTAACAGTGGTTCAGCTGTTTTTTTTTCTGATGCTGTTTATTCAAAGCTACCTGTGGCTGCATTCATTGCTTCGCACCAAGCATGAGGCTACAACACTGTTTGATTCTCGCTGGAATTGTTCTGAGTTTGTTCAATGTCAAATACAGATGAAGTTAGACTTGGCTCTTAACATAAGTATGACTGGGGTTAGCTTGTTAGCTTAGCATAATTGATTGTCCCCTTTGTTTATATGCAGGATATGTGCAATGGCAAACACGTCCAAAACAAAGCTACTTTGACCTGTTAAGAGGACTTCTGACATATTTACACATGCACAGTAACTTCTGTTGGAACGGAGGCGTCACAATGCACGACACAGATCACTGCTGTTACTTTCCTTCATTGTTGTTGGCCTACAGGAACCTTAAGTTCTTTCAGGCTTCTGACTCGCCAGCATGGCTTTAGGGGCGGAGTCATGTTGCTCATGTCTCATTTGGACAGACTTATTTAAAACATTGCTAGTTTGGATGGAATCTTTTTGACTACCAAGGAGAAAAAGACCATTTTTAAAAAATATCCATCCAGATTGACATGGCCTAAATATTTTTGCATTTGGAGAAGTTGGTCAGACAATAAGGATTTTTTTTGTTTGTGGGTTTTCTGACACCTAATTTTCAAAAGACATCTATATTTCTCTCACACTGGCAGCTCAAAGCAAAGACTTCTATTCAACGTCCTCCCCAACAGAATTCGTGTATTCATGCACATAATGAAAGCTGTTTCTGCAGTACATTGTTTTATACAAATAGTGTCAGACATTAAGTGTGGCTTTCAACACTTGCTTGGTATAGAACAGGTAAAAGTTATTTTGTACTTTAACCTGTAATAAACTTTGTCCTCTGAGCCAAAGTAACGAAGCTCTTCACATTGATGCACAGCTCATTTTTACAACACGTGTGAAAAAACTTCAGAGCCTTTGAAGAAACAATTTCAACTGAAGGTTCCTCATTACAGGAAGAGTCTTTGAACATTTGCTCCGGTTGCAGCATTATTTCCAGGAAACTTATGGGAAGCAAAACAGTTGTTTTGAAAAAGCTGTCACAGTGAAGACAGTGTTCAAGAAAATAAGTGTTGGTTACTTTAATACAGTTTAAAGAGGAATTATGGAGGAACAGAGACACTACAAAGGAATCCCTCAACTGACAAGATAAACACAGATCTACTCAAACCTCATGAAGAAATTTGTGCCTAAATCTTTAAATGCTGTTCTACCACAAACACTCAGTGACACTGGTCTCCACTTTATATGGCCAAATTCATCCTTCTAACACACCTGCTCCCACCACTCAAACATCTGTCAGAGCTCCTGGATCCTGAAATCCCACCGACGACACTTGCTTTACTGTATAAATATATAACGGACCTCTAAAATGAAGCCTTACCGTTATGAGCTGATGTGAGTCTGAGTTTGGCAGGTTTGTGACCACAGCAACAATAGATCAGCACAGCAGGTTAAAGCTGCTGATGTGAGTCATTCATGAGGTGACAAAATCAAATCCAGGCTCACCTGTCCCGACATTTTCAAAGATTTCCTCCAATTAATGTGAACAATGAAGGAAACAACAAAGCAGGACATGTCAAGACTTGGATGTGTCCGCATCTGCATGAGACCTTTTTGTTTGTCAGCACCGATAACAATACCTGTGGTTTCCTGTGTGCCGTCTCAGCTGATTTCTCCTCATCACTGGAGTGCAGCAGGGCCGCCGGCGTGATGCTCCTGAACCCTGCAGACACGAAGAACAGAGTTCATTCAGCTGTGTGGAGAGGTTTAAACATGATCTTTGTTAACTGACTCAGAGCTGGTTGTGGTGGAAATTCAGCAGGTCGTCTTAAAAACTTTGCTTTGGGCCAAAATATTTCTCCTTCACTGAACACAGGGGAGGGTTGGTTGGTTTTGGGTCTCAGCAGCAGCCACAGAGAACTGAGTGCGTTAAATAAAGTCTGTGTTGAGCACGAGCTTGGAGAGGGGCTCAAGTTTTCTCTCTGTCTGATCAATATTTTACACAAAAACAAGTGCCTGAGTGATATCTGACATGTCTGTTTATGTGACTTGGCTGATGGATTTTCACATTTTTGAAAAAGTGGAGATAAAAATAAGCAACCAGGGATCTCAGGTCACCAAAGATTGTTTACGCCTGAAGATCTCTCACTCTGTAAGTTTTTCTTGCTCAATTTTTTTTGTCACAGTTTCGGTCATAACTCACGATTATTTCCCAAAAATAATTTCCACAAATATTTTGACAGAGGTGAGTTATCAGTATTGAACTTGTGGTTTCCTCAACTCAAAGTCATTTCGTTTCATAAACAGGTTTTTGGTCGTGCGACATAAAATATGTCAGCAAATAGTTTTGTTTGTCTGTTTCTCATTTTCCATATAATTCAAATTCAATCATTTGCAAAATTTTACTTAGTTGCATTTTGCTATTTGATGTTATCATTATATTATATATTATAATTATTATTACTGATGCTGTGATCTTGCTTTGTTCTTATATTGTATGTTGAACAAATGTCAAAACACTTTGTAAACTCCTGTTTCAAAAAGTGCTTTAAAATAAAGTCATTATTATATATTATA
>JAQFJB010000002.1:18947208-18958042 GCA_029874875.1 Naso minor | reverse complement strand
CTGGTTGCAAAACTAATGAAAGGTCTTCCACACCACTGTCCTGCCTGGCCTTTTCAGACAAGTTCAAGTAGAAAGTTAAGCTAGTTAGGTTCATAATGTTTGCATATTAATTAGTGACTCCGTGTTTTGTGTTTTTAAATGGTCTGAGAAATGTCTCATCTAACCTTAAAACCTTTGAATCTCAATAGGTTTAGGATTAGTAAGAGAGCATGTTATTGGTTTAATTTTTTCTTTTTTTGCCTTGTTTGTGTTTACAAAATGTGTGGGCCTGGATTATTCAAAGTCATCAAAGACTCTGCTGATAGTTGCATTCATGGAGTTAATTATTCGATAATTGTTTCAGTCTTGCCGTGCATGCTTAACAACCAACGACTTTGCTGGTGACTCACCATAAAAGAGCAGATGATACTGTAGATTTGTGGGATCAGGGTTGGATTGTGAAGTTGTTTGGTCAGCAACACGCTGTCAATGCTGTTCTTGATATATTTCAGCAGGTGGCGACAGTACTCCACCATGTTCAGCACAGGTTTTACTATAATGACACACAAATACATTTTTAGTAAATGTTTTGTCAATAAATTTTTTTGTTTGTTTCTTTTTTATTTTTAGTAAACTTATAGGTGGTCTTGTGATTCATTGTGCTTATGCGTGTCTTACAGGACTACATATTTATTTACTTAACCTCTCTGTTGCAAATGCTCATACAAAGATAAGTCAAACTGTGTTCAATAAAATCATTCAAAAAAGAGAAGCTTTCATCTGTGTGTAATATATGCATCCAGTAATAACGGGAAATGGGTTGAGAGGTCAAACACAAATCATTATAGATTTGAAATGTGGTCAGTAATTAGCGATGGAAAAAGTATTCAGATCACTAACTGAAGTAAAAGTACAAACACCACAGTGTCATCAAAACTTGAAAGCTTGAATTCAAAATTTTGGGTCTTCTTAAGTAAAAGTATTTTTGCTTTATGGCTCTTGTAAATTTTAGGTTGCTTGTAATGCAGTACTGTGATGTACTCGAGTCATCGCCAAATTTAATTGATTGCTGTGAATTCGGGCGGTTTGATAGGCTGCAGCGTATTTGACCAATTGATCATTGTCTATGCCAATTAGATAAATAACGACCCTCAGAAGAGGAGAATATCAATAACTGTGAAGGTTATCATGCAGTGAAGCAAACCTCTCCCCTGAAATGTAAACAAACAAACCAAAAAATGTTTTATTTATGTATTATTTCACATTAACAAACAGGCAACGTTCACAAGTACCTCATTAGTTTAATGGACGCAGAGTGCTTCCTGTTTGGACTAGACGATCTTTGGCAGTATTATGTGACTGTCGGTGGGCGGGGCTGCATGCTTGTGCAACATAGTACTGCTACGTCAGAGAAATGACGTAAATTTACGGGCTTAAGTTTCCTCGATGTGCTAGAAGAAAACTGAAGACGGGGGAATGTAAGGCTGAGCGCCGACGTAATTATAAAGGATAAATCAGGTGGGTTAAAAGAAGATGGATTTAACTGTCATTGATTCAGTCTCATGTCCAAATGCATGAAAGAAGCTTCTCATAGTGCTCTGTTTTGGTTTTTTGGTTTTTCGCCTTCTAAGTCTAGAACACTTTCATGTTGAAGCCAAGAACTTTAAAATTTTTATTTTTATTATTACTATTATTTTATTTCATTTTGTTTTTGGCATGTGTGAATATTAACGTCTCTTTTGATGCCAGTTTTCAGCTGAACTGGCTTGATACTTTTATTGGTAATGTAAGTAATGGTTTCTGAGTTCAGGTTAGTTAACTCAAAGCTATTCAATGCTTGAAATAAAACATTCATCAATTGGAGACAAAGATGAAAATAAAAGAGAGAGTATTTGTAAATCCTATGGCGTGCAGCGGAGACGCGGGCCCTGCCTTGTTGTGGGCCGGTGGGGGTTCAGTCTGTGACAGCTCATGTATCTGTTCCATCTGAACAGCAGCCAGTCGTAAAGTGAGGCAGGTCCTTGAAAGGCTCTCCCTTCCCTTTCCGCTTGTCAAGGACAGCTGACCACAGAGCTGAGTGAATGAAAGCACCTTCTGGAGCGTTTAGCATCACATCTTCTCTGGTCTCACTGGTCAAAGATTATTGTGGAGTCTGTTATGTTTCGCAGGACATTTATCGTCTGTCACCTTAAGTTGGACTGGAATGTTTTCAGGTAAAAAACAAATTCCTGCGTGGAACAAGGAGACAACAGAGGAAAAAGGTAGCAAAGGCAGCATTTTTATTTAATCTTTTTTTTTTAGAAAATGTTCTTAAACATGCACATTGTTGAGGTAGCACCTGCAACTAGATCATTATTTTTCAGTTTTGTGTTTGTTTTATGAATATCCTTTTTTTCGCACCGTCCATGCTATCTGTCTTTATTTTGTTACTTTGAAGTAATGCGGAGCACGTTGCTTTCCAATAGCTGACCTTCATGGTCATTCGTTTGAAAACTCACAAGAACATGACACATTTTAATGATCCCACCTTTTCTTTTTTGTCCTTTTCGTTTAGGTCAAGAGTATCTCCTAAGGAAGCAATGATCCGCCGGTGCCCTTTCCTGGCTGTTGTGCCCAGCGTTTGCCTGCAATTTGCTGGGAAGTCATTGCTGATGAGCCACGCTCAAAAGTGCCCTGTAATGATGGACCTGGCCTGCAGTCCTCTGACCAGAGCTCTGTCTTTTTCAGCTCCTGCATCCAGTGGCACACCAGCAAATGATGGTCAGTCGAGAAACTGAGATTAAAATGCGTCCTCACATGCATGATTAACTTTTAGACCAATACAATGAATGGCTATGTAAATTCAACAATGATTTTTTTTTTTTTCGCCAATTATAATTTTGATTGAAACCCCTGTTATCTGCAGATCAGAAGCCTGGTGTCAGGTTGCCCCCAGGTCACATAACACCACCTGCTGGCCAGGCTGTAGGCTCCAAATGTCCTTTTCTGGCTGCAGAAATTGTGCAGAAAAACAGCAGAGTTGTGAAAGAGGCCAGCATGGAGCTGCAAGAGGACGTCCAGGAGATGCACTCTGTCCGCACAGGTAAGCAATCGCACAGCCACACATGTAACTGGATATCCATTCAGCTGGTTAGTTATGTGAAAGGTCACTGTTTGGACTATACACACCCAAGTGACATGGAAAGTACATAGCGAATGAATGTTTTGCATCTCCCTTGACCAGGTAAAACAGATGTGGATTCATCTTTTGTGGATATTAAACCCATATCTTCAGAAGTGTCTCACCTGCTAAAGGATAATCTTCCTGATGGTAAAATAAATAAACAAATGAATAAATGGATAAATAAATGAGTCGCTTTCTGCTTCACAAAGGATAATTCTCAAATAGTGTATAAAATCAGCAATTAATACCTCTTTCCATATTTTTTTTTTTTGTCCATCAGCTGTCACCTTCCAGTATGACAAGTTCTTTGAAAAGAAGATTANNNNCAAGAAGTCAGATCACACATACAGGGTTTTTAAGACGGTGAACCGGCTCGCCTCCTCGTTCCCCATGGCAGACGACTACTCAGAGTCCTTTCATGCAAAAAGAGACGTGTCCATGTGGTGCAGCAATGACTATCTCGGCATGAGCTGTCACCCCAAAGTCACTCAAGCTATCACGTGAGTACGGCAACTGATCAGTGATCAACAGAAATCATAAGCAGATGGTAATATTTACAGATATATCCCTGGTGAAACAGGAGAATGGGGTAGCCTAAAGTTTTAACTCTTTGTTTTTTCTTCAAGTGAGACATTACAAAAGCACGGTGCCGGAGCAGGAGGCACACGAAACATTTCAGGGACAAGTAAATTCCACGTGGAACTTGAACATGAGCTGGCTGACCTGCACGGCAAGGATGCTGCTCTGCTGTTTACATCCTGCTTTGTAGCCAATGACTCCACATTGTATACTCTGGCAAAAATGCTACCAGGTACTTTCTATTAAGCTTGGAAATTTGATAACATGTGACCTAAAACTCCCTTGCCTTTGCTTTGATTCAAACATTGAAATGGATTTGATCACATATTTTCTTGATTCAGACATAAATGCACACTAGCAGAACTGAAGAGTGCTCATTTCCTCCATTTGTTTACTTCTCTAGGTTGTGAAATCTACTCTGACGCCGGCAACCATGCCTCAATGATCCAGGGTATAAGAAACAGCGGGGTCAAGAAGTTTATCTTCCGTCACAATGACGTCAGCCACCTTCAAGAGCTGCTAGAGCAGTCAAACCCCTCTACTCCAAAGATTGTTGCCTTTGAGACAGTGCATTCAATGGATGGTAAGTACAGAGGACTCCTGGAAGTGTCAATCCTATGTAAGAGGAAATGTAAAAAATGTAATTGTTAATTAATTACTAATTTGTGTTTTTAGTTAGTTATTACTTAGAAAATTAGGGGATTAAGAATATTCATTGATATGTGAAAACCTTTTTTTTTTTAAAATAAGAGTAAGTAATATAGCCTTTGAAGAGTGTAAGTGGTGTTCCTAAAATAAGTAATCAAAAATAATCAATAATGAAAACTGTGGTCTCTATAGGAGCTATTTGCCCACTAGAACAGATGTGTGACATTGCCCATGAGTTTGGTGCCATTACCTTTGTGGACGAAGTTCATGCCGTGGGCTTGTACGGGCCCAGAGGAGGAGGCATCGGGGACAGAGACAGAGTGATGCACAAGATGGACATCATCTCTGGTACTCTTGGTAAGTAGAACTCCCGCTAATGAGGGGAAACCTCTCACAACACACTCAACAGTTACATATGTGTACCCCTGACTTGTTATTGGTTCCGTTTCAAGGCAAGGCATTTGGCTGCGTGGGCGGCTACATCGCCAGCACCGGCGCTCTGGTGGACACAGTGCGCTCGTACGCTGCAGGTTTCATCTTCACCACCTCCCTCCCCCCAATGCTGCTGGCAGGGGCAAAGGAATCCATTAAGGTCCTCAAAAGTGAAGAAGGCCAGGTGCTCAGGAGGAAACATCAGAGGAACGTCAAGCTGCTCCGGCAGATGCTGATGGACTCTGGCCTTCCTGTGGTCCACTGCCCAAGTCACATTATTCCTGTGCGGGTATGAAAATAATAATAAATCAGTTTAACTGGTGTTAATGCAGAGATTCACTTAGCAGCCCTCATTCTATCCACCAGCCTGTCATGACAATAATATATAATTCTCCGCTGAATATATCAGTGTCATACGATGCCTTGTGTTTTCTACAATCTAAAATAAATTTCAAATCATTTGACGTATGAGTCTGACATGTGTTGAATCTGTTTGGCAGGTGGCGGACGCAGCAAAGAACACTGAGATTTGTGACATCATGATGTCTCGTTATAACATCTACGTCCAGGCAATCAACTACCCCACCGTGGCTAAAGGAGAGGAGCTCCTGCGCATCGCCCCGACACCACACCACACCCCCCAAATGATGTTCTACTTTGTTGGTAGGCTGACTATAAATTGTGCTGCTTATCTCATGAATCAAAATATTCAAAGATGAGCCATTTTGGAACCTTTTTTTTTTTTAAGTTCCAGACAAATGTTTCAATGGTAGCATTTCTTGTTTGGTTGGCTGATAAAGTTGCACTTCTCATGTGGAGGAAAAAAGAATCAAATTCCTTTATTATACTTAACATATAACATCACTAGCAAATATGATGAAATGCTTAGTCTCTGCCCTCTGTGAAAAAATGTTTTGATTGGTGAAACCAACTCTGAAGTCCAACAGCTACATTGGATTATGAGATAAGTAATTAATATCAAACCTCAGTTTCATTTTGACACTGTTTACACCCTTTTTGTGGATCCAGTATCCATAATTAATGGCAAAGATGGTTGTGTCCTCGGCTGTTCGTTCTCTTCACAGACCGTCTGGTGAAGACATGGAAGGAGGCGGGCTTGGAGCTGAGGCCGCACTCCTCAGCAGAGTGTGACTTCTGCCAGCAGCCTCTTCACTTCGAGCTAATGAGCGAGAGGGAGAAGTCCTACTTCACAGGCCTCAGTCACACGATGTCAGCAGTAGTCTGATAACAATTCAAACACTAAATCCCAGCAAACACTACCTCCTAGTCTATAATTAATATATTGCATTTCATATCAAATATAATTGAGTTTGGTTCAAAATGATCTGTGTCACCAATAAATGTGCAGGCAAAGTGTTTGGTCTCTCTTGTGTGCTCACTTTTGTGTTGATTTATTGCATTGATAATGACATGAATAGATTTAATTATGCATAAAATGGGGTTTCTGGAACAACACAAACCACAAGTTCATAAATAAATAAACTGAACAATGAACCAAGCATATTATTAGTTCAATTTGAGCAAAAATTAAACATATTATGCTCGATAAAGGTTATGAATACAGGCTACGTGTCTGACATGTCCCGGTATCAATAAATCAGTGGTTAGCTAAATAAAATTCCAAAAGACTGAAGATTTCTAAATGCAGTTATATCTGAGCATATTTTTGTCCTCAATTTACATTGGAGAAGACATGGGTTCCCAAACTTTTCAGCTTTGACCCCAAGATAAGGCAAAGATAGTGTTGTGCACGGCTGCACACAGGTCTATGCAAACACGGGCTTCAGTTCAACACAAAAGAACAACAGCCTAACAGCCATAATATTATTTTACAGTAATTTTAAAAAGAATATAAGAAAGATCATAACTAGAATTTATACAATAAAGGGCTAAAACTGCAATTTAAATTATTTTAAAAATTCATTTTGGAAGGCATCTCGCAGTCCCAACTCCCACTTTGGGAACTAGTGGGATGAGATATCTCTTTAAGAAAAGAAGGGCACAACATTTGATAGAGGCTTTTTGGAAAGCGCTAAGTTTTTTAACGCATCCAAATGTCTAAAAGCTGAATTACATTTTTTCCAATAATCTCTGACACTAACGTATTACTTTACTGTGTTTTTGTTGCTTTTTATTTTGCCTCTTTTCCCATATCCCCCTTCCATTATTTGTTGGGTTTTCTTACTGATTTGTTGCAAATATGCGTAGAGTGTTTAGGAAATGTTTAATCTGAATAATCTGTCTGACCATTTCATGCTGGAATGATCTTCAAGCATGAAGTGAAAGAGATAACAGATAGGATGAAATATCATCCACTCACTGCAAGTCACTTATACAATGAACAGGTAGGATCTTAAGTCACGGTGCAACTTTTGGACGTATACCCTTTTAATCTTTAACATAAAATATGAATTTAGATTCAGATTTAGATTTACTTTATTGTCCACCTTGGTGGAAATTTGTCTTTGGCTTCTCCTCCCAAAGAACAATAAAAACAACACACGTCACAGCACACCATAAAAACAAATAACAACATACAATAAACAACACAGAGGTGCCGCAGAGCTGATAGCAGCCCAGCCCAGATTATATGTATCTAGCACAGGTGTATGTAATCTATTTCATTACATTCCTTACAGAAAGATTACATCTCATAGCACTGATAACATGTACGGGATGTAACTTTGCTTCCTCTTGTAGATATCCATCAAAAATCAATTACAAGGTAATGGAGAGGCATGTGATGTAGGACTAGGAGAGCAGCATACTGTAGTGTACATGTCATATTCTCACTACAAAAAAATTATTAATTTGTAGTTATTGTGTGAAGTTCATAAACTAATGCCTAGTCCAAAAATGCCACGCTAACTTTTGCAATACTTTTCTATTGGAAAACCTGCTAATTTAGCAAAAATGCTGTAGCGGTCTTCATGTATAATCTTCTTAAGGGCACATTTGTGGTCATCTGGCCATTCATTCATGAATCGCATTAAATTGCGTTCTTTGTTTCACCACATGAGGGCGTACTGGGTCTGTAGCTGTGAGGCTGTGACGTCTCATCCTCCTCCCTTTGCAGATGACTCATAGCTGGTGCAGCAGTGTTCATGATGAGCCACTAGATGGTATCAGTGAAGAACAGGATATTGTGTTTCCCATGTAGATCATATTGGTTGGAATAAAATGCAGAAAATACACTTTAATGCACCTCACATGGTCACACTTCAGTGCAGCAGAGCAGACGTGAAAAATCAGATATTATGGAGCATTTTAAATGAACTGTCAGATTTATCTGTCATAAATGTAGCAGTCTGGTTGTTTTATGTAGCTTTTAATTTAAGATAGAGTTAATATTCTTATTGGCTTTACGCTTTTTCAATCCCGTTGCCTGTGATAATCATGTTTAGATAAGATTAGTGCAGTAAAAAAGCCTTTACTCCCACATGCGGAGAAACATCAATGGAAAGGAAGCTCTCCTCCCATCTGTCTCCTCTCTGAATGCATCCCACTGTACATCTGCACGTGACAGGGGTGTGTTTGTGTGCCCGTCGGGTGTGCGTGAAAGCCCTCAGAGCAGCACTTGACACACAAAACCTGGGATCCTGTAAAGCAAAGACCAAAGTGATAGGAAATTTCCCCCCCTTTGCTGCGAGAGAATTACCATGAGCTCACGTTTGGAGCGTATTACATAATCGAAATGTTGGTGGAAGTGGAGCAGTCTGGTGATCACCGTTATCGTGCAAGTCCAGCCTACACAGATCATGAATCTTTCATTTTTTGTGCGTTATATTTAATTCAATAGTCAAGTTAGGGTTTGTGTTGTTGATTTGGATTTTAAATTCTAAGACAAATTCATATTAGAGAGAGTCATAGAAGATGGAACAATGCTTTTGGGTTTACCATAAACTGTTGATTTTTTTTTATACAGTGAATCCAGTAAACCTACAAAAAGTGGTGTCTGCAGGGAAATACCCCATTGTGTATAGTTTGTAGTTTAGTTCATCCATCATTGCCTTTTGTACCGTAGATGGAGGCCGCTCAGTCCTTATTTGAGAGTCTGAGGGGAGGTCCAACACTCCTGCACTTCCTGGAGGAGAGTTCAACTGAAACAGCCATCATGTGGGTATGAGGGGCCACGGGCGGTGTGTGTGTGTGTGTGTGGGGGGGGGTTCAAACCTCTGACTCCATGTTGTGGTTGGCTGTTGGAGGCAGGTGCTATCATGTGGCGACGATACGGTGGCTGCTGTTGTGTATCTGATGGTGATCAGTGTATGGTTGAGAGCGTGTGTGTGTGTGTGTGTGTGTGTGTGTGTGTGGTGGGGGTGCAGGTTAAGCTCTATTCCTCATTCTGTGTTAATCCCGATGCTCTGCACATCTGGGTCTGCCCCCACTCACGTGCACAGACGGATGAGCTACACGGCTGGATTCCCACCGCATGCATCATTCTCTCTCTCCATCTCTTATCCCTACACATTTACCATTCACATGCATTATTAGACACACTCCTAATGAACCATGGGAATGTTGTGGTTGCGTTCTAAGAAAAGACACTGATGCACAGCAACATGTTTGTTTATTTCCTGTACTGTGGTCAACATGTTATTGTTTGGGAAGGAAAAAGAAGGCTTTCTCGATACACTTCGCCTCAGAAAAAAAGTGAAAATTGAGGAAACAAGCACTTTCAGGGGTGTGTCCAATCTGATAAAAAATCTTATCATCATGAAAGATCAAGACGTGCTTCCGTAGTGAAACGCTCTGCTGCTCTCCTGCAAAAAGAATGCATCACCAAATCAAAGTCATAAGCAAAGTCAATTCATACTGTACAGTTTGCCTCTCGGGAAGAAAAATTATGAATTCAGCCCATTTAGTGGTTTGCATTTTAAATGAAGGTTGTGGTTTCAGCGTAAACAATGCATTGCACCTGTAATCCAGCTTGCTAAACTGCACAGCAACATGCACAGTATGTTGTATGAGTTATTTGGTTGAATTTGGTTGCGAACAATAATACAACAAAAATGCATTTCATGTGTAATGATGCAATTCCAGTTTCAACTTTTTTTTTAAAAAGAATTTAAACCCTAAAAATAAGTATCATGCAAGTCTGAACTGCTCCAATATTATGCACGATTTGTTGTAATAACCCAGAAATGCCAACAGCCCCCATTGTAATAGTTATTATTAATAAGTAAAACGTTACTAAGTTATAAAAAAAATTATACAAGGGTACTTAAAGGTGATTTAGCAGGCTGGAAAAGAACTAGTTAGTGGAAAATAAAATGTGAGAATTGTATGTGGTGATTGTTACTAACAACAAATGGCCTAAACTTGCTATAATATCACAAATAGGCCACTTGTTCCACTTGAGAATACATTGACAGTGACTAACAAAAGTGTGATTGGCAAAATATTTTCATTGAGACTTACTGATAAGAGAAACTTCATGCTTTTTCTGCTATGACTTTAAATAAGGAATAAACTCCTCCCTCTTTAGTTGCTCTACTGTCAACTAAAAAACCCTCCCATGCATCGGAATGGTAAAAACTAGAGTGTGCATGGAGGAGCTTAGTGTGATGTGGAGTAGCTGAAGTTGATGAAGCGGTTATTAGCGATAAAACATTTACATTTTAACTTTTTGTATCGTTTATTAAAGTGTTCATAGGTCTCCATTTGCTCTGGGGCAGGTCGGAACTGTCTGACTGATGGAAATAGAGAAGAGGAAAGGGGGAAATCTCTTCGCTCAAGCAGAAGCGCCATGCACTGGCGGGGCATCATTTAACGCTCCTGTTTTCGGCTGAAATGTTTAGTTTATCGTCGTTTGGAGGACCATGTAGTAAGTGTTTGTGCTTGCATGTGGTATGATACTGAGTCCGATATGTCTAATGTGACGCCGAGTAAAAGCGTGGAATGGCTGCAACTCGAGTTGGAGTCCGGAGGCACTTCTCTGCTCCTGCTGGACTGCCGTTCACATGAGCTTTATGAATCATCCCACATAGAGACCGCCATAAACCTGGCCAT
>JAQFJB010000002.1:18884196-18895394 GCA_029874875.1 Naso minor | reverse complement strand
CGAGGAACAGGCGAAGTGAAACGCAAAAAAAAAAAAGAATCAGGGTGCAGGAAATATCTAGAGAAAAAGGTTTATTTTTAAAAAAATATTCTTTAAATTTGCCATGTACTCTAAATGCCCAGTGTGTTTGTGCATAAGTGAATGCATACAGTTACCTAAAAAGAAAAAGCATATTTGAATTAACGCAGTCTAATATTAATTGACTATTTTCAGGCGGTTAATTTACAGGACATGAATATGGCTCATGCCAAACATAAGCCAAGGGGAGAAATTCCACATTGTGAACAAGACATGTTACTCTGCCTGGATGTCACGCACAGTGGGTTCTCTGGATGATCTTGTGCCCTGCTGGGAAGATAGTGGGAGGAAGGGCTAGCTCTCCAGTGAAGCTCCTCTAATGGCTTCCTCCTGGATTCCCTGCCCAAAGGGTTTAATGCCTTGCTCTTCCCTGGGCCTCTTCAGGCTGTGGGACTTTGATAATAGCGGACAAATAAAAAACTCTGCCAACATCAAATTGAGTTATTTGTTTCCCGGCTCTTACACAGAAATGACAACAGAAGAATCGCACTCCGCGTTCCACTGAATTTCATTATTCTGCAGCTAATCTCCTGGAACTTAACCTACACCGACTAGCAAAGCTGCACCTTCAAGCACCTGTGCGTGTGCAGTACATGCAAATTATGTGTATGAGTACGTGCACGCAGTATGTCTGTGCATACAGTTGTATTTGCAAAAAAGGTTGTGAGCACGCGCACATGCATGTGGATATGTGTGCATGGATTTACTGTACAGGAACGTGTGCAAATGCTCCTGTTAAGTGTAAAGACAGGACCAGGCAGCTGCTCCAGGCACAGCTTTAGTAAAGACCTGCATTCTAAATAAGTTCTGTCAGATTACACTAGCACACACTTAACACTTCACTCTTCAGGATGTTGGCTCAGTCTCTTCAGTTTATTACAGCTGGGAAATGAAAGTGAGGTGGAAGGTAAGGAGAGGGTGATTAAGAAAGTTGAACACCCTAAACTATTGTCATTTTATTTCAAATGAAGAAATGTCATTACATAAGAGGATGGACTGTGTTACTTTTTTTTAAAAAAATTATTTGTCTTAATTGTTGGCATGAATCACAGGTAAATTGTTTATGTTTGTGTGTGCAAACAATAGCTGATCTGATGCCTTTTTGTCATATCATAAGATGCAAATGTGACCAAGGTACCTTCACACGTGCTTCGCATGTATTATCCCTCCTGTTGCATGACATTTTCACTCATGAACACGCCCTTGACTGCACATTATGACTGGGCTGAATAAGACGCAGATATTTAAGCCGACCTGCATACATAAATTCCCTCCTCCCTCAAATTGGGACAGAAAATTGAGACAAACACATGAGACGCGTACACTGCTGTGCTCTAGGAGACATTTTGAAGGCATGTTAAGATGCCTTTTACTCTTTCTGACACAGAAAACACAGGAAACTTTTAAAGAAGCACTGTCATATGCAAACAAGCTCATTCAGTTCCCGTCTGTCTCGTTCGCTTCCTTAAACACACACACACACACACTCAGGCACGCATGATGATTAAGAGGTCTGAGGGCCTTCAGGGCACACTTGGACTTGGGACTGCAGTGAATCATAGTTATGATGTGTTGCATGCTTTCTATTGTGATCTGTCAGAGAGGGTTGGGAACTGTGCTCACTGATGAGTGAGCCGGACCAGGCAGGGCTGCGGCGGCCTGCCCGGTCTGTCCTTCCTCCTCCTCGGGCACCTCAGCTCTGCTCTCTCCCTCCCCTGAGCTCAACTGTGACAGGTAAGATGTGCCAAGAGCAGTGGGAACACTGCAGGGCTGAGAGACACAGCAGGGGTCAATGAGGTCAACACAGAGCCAAACAGTGAAACAACAGAACCACATCGGTTCAGCAGCCTCATAAAAAGTAATTTGACATTTGTTGGCAGAAAACTAACGTCAAGTGTGTTCTGATCATTCATTATAAAAAATATCATGGATTAAGCACACATCATATTTCCTGATTCCATTCTCATTTTAGGTATATATTTTATTTGAAATCTAATACATCATCTCAATTTTTGAAACATTTACAAAAGGTAAAACATCTGCATCATTTTTTATTTTTTATTTTTTATTTTTTTGGTTTGTACTTCTTCCTACATAATTGCAACACTATAGCAGTAGATTAAGTCATTTTCATTCAAAATAAATGAATTGCATCATTTATCATTTTATTTTCAATAAATTGTATACAGCTGCATTTTAATTCTGTTCCTTGTATAAAGTTCAATTTCCACAGATTTATTCAGATACCATTTTTTGCCTTTTTGCAAATGCTTTTGTTATTCTCCTACAATTTTGATACAATTTTCTTTTATGTTGAGAAAGGAAACACTGAGCTGCATCAATTATGGTTTAACATTAATATATACACAAGATGTTGGGCAGCAGATGCTCAAGTTTCCAGTGTACTTGAGTAAATACAGCTGTTTCTGTAGCACCACCAGTGCCAGGCAATGATATCTAGCCAGCTTCTGGGTTTTTACTCCAAATAAATGAAGGACGCATCACTACACATCAGTGAAAGTACAGTTGTGAAATGCTTTGCTTTTTCAGATGCTGAAACAAATGTTTTGACACGCAAGATGTGGTGGAAAATAAAACTTCACTGAAACTGAACACATGCATGTCAGATAATAAGCTCCTGCTCCTTTTTTAAGCTTCTGGACTTCCCTTTTTAAATGTCTGGTTGTCATTACACTGATCCAGTCAGTTATTTACTTATTGTTCGTCCTTTACTGCACTCCTTTCTTTTGATCCAAGATGCTGATGGCGATGAAGTCCCAAATTACAAACTTTTCCTCATTCTACATGTGTGCAGCATGCTACCTGCGTGGTGCACTTATGCTTTGCCCCTTTAAATTACGACATGGGTTTAGTGTAAAATGAAGAAGTTTTGTTTTTTGATATCGAAGACACACCGGAATAAAAGAGTTACTGAGATCATTGGTTATCAATCACACATCAGAAACAATAGTTTAAATGTCATAATACCTCAACCATCTAACTGCTATTCAATTGATCATTTTTTGGGGAGAAAAAAAGCTTTTCAATTTCTTATACACCTTAAAATGACTTACAAATTAACCAGTGGCTCCCCTTTAATTTTATTCTTTCCAACACATTCCAGTAAACCTTCACTGAACTGAGGACTAAGTTCAAGTTGATATTCTATAACTTAGACCCCACATGTGAACTTCAAGTAGGTCTGACATTATGAGTGGAGGCAAAGCATTGTGCTGGAGTCAAGTTCCTGTGGTCTGTCAAACACATCCTCTGGCAGGGCCTAATGTGGCGTGTGACACGTCACACCCTATCACTCTGCCTTACAGATGACCAGCCGCTTACGTATGCCGCGTGCACCACTGGATCCCAAACCAGACACTGTCAGGTGTGATAACAGTTTGAGCGCCAAACCCACTCTGAAGCCTTGCCCTCTCCCATTCCCCCTCAATACATTTGATGTTGCAACCGCACAGCTTGCAATCTGCCATGCACTACTGCAAGCATGTGCTGTGCCCTAAAGATGCTTTTATTCCTGGTTCACCTGCACATTCCCCCCAGGCTGAGGGCCAAAGATAACCCCGTCACTCTGCTCCCTTGGACCAATGAACCACTCTCCATCACTGGGGGGGTTTTTACAGAGATAAGAACTGCTGCTGATCCCAGCTCTTTGGAGGGAATCAAATACTTCTGCATCAGCTGAGGTTCACTGTGGGGTTACTTAGAGACAATGGTGCATGCTATACATAAAACCTACATGCACCAAATATGATGTTATCCTGGATTATTGTGCTACACAACAGCTAAAGTTTTCCCTCCTTCAGTGGATCTGTTCTCTCAAAACTGCAAACTAAAGGCTCAGCTTTTTCTCTGTTCTTCATTTTGTCATTTGTGCCCTTCGGTTCCAAAATGTGCTGCCTGCGTTTGGCATTGGAGGTAAATGTTTCCCCAGCACACACTCATTATTTCAATCCTCACAAGGCTGTGGACGGGCCCGGCCACTCTGACAGCATTTGATGCTTCCTCTTTCTCTGCGTTACCATTTCTTCCACATGACAGAGAGGGTTTTGTTCTGTTCCTGTTTCTTTTTATCGTTTTTTTGTTATTTATGTAATTTCATCAAGGCTACCTGGCTTTGCATGAGCGTGTGTGGTGGAATGTTTCATCGCATTAGGTTACTCTGCAATACTGGCAATCATTCTGCTTGTTCACATGAAAAAGTAAAAAGAGAATTCTGCAAAATGTTGTGAGGAAACCCGTCCACGGTAATGATTTCATCATAATTGCATCATTTTTTTAAAGGGGAGTTTTTCCCAATGTTAAAAAGGAAGTCCCCTGTGGATGAATTTTTAAAGCGACACTGAATTAAATATTTTCCGCTTTTCCATGAGGCACCACAATTTGCTTTCATTAAAATCAGTCTCATCACCTTCTTGATGTTTTTTTTTTTTTCTCACTGGGTTAGAGTTGACTTCCCTGCATATGCACGCAACGAAGCAAGTAAATGAATAAGAGCACATCAAAAAACGGGAGGTGTAAGATCTCTATGCCTGAAGCATCCTATGTGGTCTAACCTGGTTGGCTTCTTCTTCTTCTTTTCTTTTTTTTTTTTTTTACAGTCAACCTCTGATCATTTCCCATTTGCTCTGTTTGGATTTTAACATGAAGAGGAATGCTGAAGCAGATAATGATACAGTCTACTGTACGGTCTCTGGGCACTGAAGTCTGATAAAACAATGTGATGGTGGAAGAGAAGAAAAATCAGCAAGGAGCAATTTTTCTGTGCTGGATTGTTCTCTTTGATCTGGAGTGCAGTGAAAGGAGGGCATTATGTAACGTCTTCAGCACACACATGGCCGACTGTGTGACTGCCAAACACACGGGGGGAGTGGTAGTGGCGGCGGTGGTGGTAGTGGTGGTGTGTGGAGGGGGGGGTTGCTGTGGCAAAGGGGGGGAGGCAGGCAGACAAGAGGAAAGAGATAGGGCCATGGAAGACAGCAGTAGATGGACGTGAAAGGGGAAACATTGCCGCTCATATTGGTGTTGGGTCACTTTCCTTATTAAGGCTGCTCAGTCAAGCAGCTGTAATGTAGGCCCTAACAAGCCTCATAATGAGATATGAGCATGCCCTTTAGTGACGGTTCAAACATTTATCTGCTGCTCAGTGCCCGAAACCCACCATCTCAATACACATTCTCTTCTGCATGTTGTTAAGAGAACAAATTTGGATAATTATATGAGGTCCAGATCTTGTATGAAAAATGTGGCTTCCAAGAAAAATTAGCCCATCATTTGTACGTCCTAATTGGACCCCATTCATTATCTTGAAGGAATAACGAAACCAAAGCACAGTCATGCTATTGAGCAGCAGATGGCCCTTTAAATCAATCATTTACAAATCAATCAATAATATATAATTGTATGAATTCAAGCCAACTGTATCAGTAGGAAATCACTGGCTGTGTCAAGCACCATACGGCCATACAGCGGGCCAAATGTGCGCCACAAAACAGGTCAAAGATGGAGCTGAGACAGCACGCAGCATAAAGGGTAAGAAAAGGAGAAATGTATTAATAGGGACCTGCCAAATCAATGTAACACGCACGCCACACAAGAAGGACCTTATCAAGAAGGAGCAGTCTTAACTGATGGAAGGAGGAAGTGAGGAAAAGGCAAAGAGCAATTGGTAGTGCGTTGGTGGTGGTGTGCAGCTGAAAACTGATGTTGAGATGGCCTGACAGGGTCTGTTTCTGTTCATTGCGAGACTGTTATCTAGAGTGACCGTGTTGTCTTCCCTTCCCTCCACAAAGGTTATGCCATTGCCAGCAGTCCACATGACACAATGAATGAGCCACAGTAGCGGAAGCCAGAGACGCTCATCAGGTCAGTCTTAAGTACATGTAAGCTTCCGCTCAATCCGTACTGCGTCCAGGAGTCATTTATGGCTAAATCAGAGATGGATCTCGATATATCCCCCCTTGTTTGCGACCTATAGTGAGGCTGCGGCTGCATTTTAGAAATGACGTGCTTGGTAATCGGGTGTGTTGGGCTGTCAGCTCAGGGTGCATGATCTTGCCAGCATGACTCAAGTCTGCCCGTGAGCTGCTTGCTGTGCCTGTGCATCTACTCCAGTTGCTTGTATGATCTATTTTAGATTCTTTTGCCCAAGGATGTGTGTGCATCCTCACAGCAGAGAGCCACAGAAATACGGAGAAAAAAGAGGAGGGGGAATAGATAATGTTCAAATAATCTACAGACAATCATGCAAATTCCCCAGACATTGTGCACTCAGGGATGCTGTAGATCGGGGTGCAGCCTTGCATTCTGTTCAGGCACAACAAATTTGGAATTATGCAAACGACAGAATGAGATCTCTATCAGCTGTTTGGACAGGCGAACATGCATGCAGTATGTGAGCCTACATGTGACACTGCAAGGGCTACTTTTCTAATTTCGTGTTTAAGGAAATTACGCATTTACCCAACGGCGTTCATCATAACTATATACCATGTCCAGTGTGTGCCATGTTAAACCGTCTTCATTGGTTCAGCCCATTAACGTAACCAAGAGAAAGCAAAATGGAGAGACAGTGTTCAACATATGTCTTGACCGTGTCTGAAAGCAGCTGAGTCCATCCTGTTACAGCGATAGCAGGAGGCAGCGACCGAGAGACCAGTCCTTCATCGCAAGCACAGATGTCATGCTCCTTGTGGCCTTCAAACACTGAAGGGGCCAAGCCGAATTTGGCGTGACCCTGATGTGTCATCTTGATTTAGACACTGTTTCTATGTCGGCCACCGATGTGGCCCGATATCTGCGTGCGTGCATCACGAGCAGTTGCATCTGCGTTTGGTTTTGTGCAAGCAGGAAAATTTGGATCTCCTCTCCGTAATCCCACAAGAGCAGGCTTCCTTGGAAGGCATGGTGCAGCAGAAGCAGGGGCATTGTGGTTTCTGAATGCCTGGGTCTAATCTCGTCAAGGCAGTGGTCTGTTTGAGGGGCTTTCGAGCAGATTTGAGCCCGAGGGGTGAGAGCAACAACAACCAAGAAGAAAAAAGAAAAAAAATCGTATTTTTTATAGTCTAAAGATTTGCTTTATGAATGGCACTCAGCAAATTCAAATTAGCCAAACTGAAGTGGAGGTATACTCATTTCCATTTCCATTCAGGCTTTAAGGGTTCTATTTATAGCATATGCAAAACCTAACTAGGGATATGCTAATCTGGACAATGTTTCCTATACATAAATACATCTACAATTAAATTTCAAAGAAGAACCTTCAAAGCAGGAGTCTGGGATCTGGAGCCATGTTGGGTGACATCTACTTTACAATGCATTGTGCTCTCAGCATAAAAGTCGTGTCACCTATGGATCCTTTACACATGAAAAGTGCATTTTCATATAACAAACACACACTAAACAAAAGCTGCATCCATATCAGTCTTCCCAGAATTAAGGCGCTCATGTCACTGAATCCAAAGGGGCAGCTCTATAGTGGTTTAACATCGCCATCTGCTGGCTGGGATTGAAAAGTCAGTTGATCTCTGATCCAAAAACAGCCTGGTCTCACAAGAATTATCTCTCTTATTATCCCATTTCCATTATACCATAATAATGTGGAAGCTACATGCTTTCTAGGTCAATGGTTTAGTCCGAATTAAACAATCCTCGTCACTGAGCCATGATTCATAATCTTCTTTAACTTTAAAAGTAATGTTTTGGGTTTTATTTGTTTTTTTGCTTTTTTTTTTTTTTAGCAGCAATTATCCAGTCTTTTACCATGACACCACATACACCAAACAACATCTTTGGCCAACAATGTCAGCTGCTAGTCAAGAACGACTCGTTGTTGAAATGATCACCCTCACACATAAAGCTACCAAGCACAAAAAAGACATTTAATATACAGCTGTTTTTATTTTTCACCGGAAAAATACATTGGTGAATCTCTATAACCTTTTAAAAAAAGAGCATGAATGCCAGACATAAGGACAGACACTGGGACAAGAAGGGTTACTCACGAGGACTATACTCAAATACCTCCGGCTGTTTCTTTAACTAGAAGGTAATAGTGACAAGATATGGAAAATTCCACACAATGCAGCTCCGGGAATGAACAGAAACATCAGGTGTTGTCTCACATGAAGTATGATGTAGGAAAAGTATTCACAGATACAGTGTAATCGCACTTTCAGCAGCATTTAACATCTACTATAAAAGAACATTTGTCTAATGATCGTCCGTCTGAGCCCAAGACATCTGGCTAATTGGTTGATAAATCACTTCACTGTGTAGCTGTGGCAGCACTAATGAAAAAGGAGAATGAGCTCCGACTCCTGTGTGCTTGGTTCAAAAATGAATGCTCTCATGAGCGTAACCACCTCATTACTGACTTAAGTGCATATCAAAGTTGCATCAAACACGTCTATGCAGTTGGAAATAAACTGTTTTGACTCAAGACCATAGGAAAGTTCCCTACTATAACTGCCCTTATTTACATTTTATTGCTACATGCACATAATGGTCAGAAATTAAGGCCTGACCAGTACGGGATTTGGGTGGCAAATGCCAATACTGATATAAGGGTTGTAAGAAAATTTTGATATCCAATATACTGGCAGATATTCTATCTATAATATTTTGAATGTGGTTATCAAATAAGTGTGAAGAAGATATGTAATGAGGGCAGGACATGTAACAAACTTTATTCCGAACATCAGTGCATTTTTTCCCACCTTACAAAAACAGTTTCATTATCAGCATTCATCAGAGAACATATACCTTGATACCAATATATCTACAAAAAGCTATTACCGGCCGATGATATCGGCAAACCGATATCTCAGTCGGGCCCTGGCAGCAATACAAGATGTTTTGCTGTAATGAGAATAAGCCCTGTCAATAAAAACTCCATCACTACTGTTTATCTGTAGAGAACACAAAGTTTTGATTTTGTCCCACTTACTTGCCAACACATTCATTTGTTTACATATACCATGAATTTGTAGCTGAGCTGTAATTTGAAAAATGGTCCACAAGCCTTCATTTTCTAAATGGAAAAGGAGCCTTGCTGTCTTAAATCTGGCAATCTGAGTCAACAATTACAAAAAACAGTCAGCCCATCTAATTTGCTGTTGTGGAATCAGAATAAAGCTGGAAGATAAAACACAGGGGACCACAATCAAATTAAGCAAAAAGGACAACAATGATAATGCAAAATGTAGGCATTTGTATGTTTATTTGAAAGAAATTAAGTACAAAACAGTGGCATTTCCTTCCAGAGAACAAGGAAAAATGTGAACAAGTGTTTCTTTTTTCTAAATGGATGACACCTGGGACAGGTCCTTTCTGCAAACAGTATTTGAGATACAGGTAGTCTAAACGAAGCAATTAAATAACAATGGACTAATACACCAAACATATGACTGAAAAATCTACTTGTGTCAAACAAGCAGATTCATGATCACCTTTAAATTCCCCTAAAGTACAAACAGAAAGCTATATAAACTCATTAAAACTGCACGTCTTTCTGACACTGCACCAAGAAAGTCTTTGAACAAAAGACTGTTTGTGTTCCTGCACTTATTCATCAGCTGACAATTGTGGGAAAATAATCAATATTTAGAAAGATTTTTTTTTAAAAAAAACAAAAAAAAACCCATCATGATCAGAAGATAATGAGCATCCATGCTACATGTGAGTACACTACTCTGAATAGAAACACAATATCTATGATCATTCCGCGCGGCGCAATGATAGTCTGTGAGTAAAATAAAATATAAAGACAGGATAGTGTATGTAACAATTTTAAAACTGTAGATTAATACAAATTTATATGTTTTCACAAACAGTTAATGGGCATACAAAAACAATTTGCAATATGTCTTAATCAGTGTTCACAAATTATGGTTATGCTACTGAAAGCAGAGAAATTTAGAAGGGTGAAAAAGTAATTTAAAATAAAACTCATCTACACAAATCACTCGCCTTTTCTCTATAACAAAAAAAAAAAAAAAGATTTTTGCAGCTAACACCACGACTAACGACGACAAACATACCGGTCACTTAAGTTGTTTTTGCTAAACACAACTGAAGTGACTGCTAAGTTTACGGCAGTCATGGTGGAATGTTCATGCCTACTAATATTGCATGTGCATTAAAATACTAGTTCTAAGTGAAATTACCTGTTTTGTCATTGAAGGAAATAGCCATCCTCTGTTCTCTTTAAAATGAAACAAATCAAGTGAGAATTTTGTTGACAGTTTTTTTTTGAAAACATGAAACATCGACATGTTCAGAATAAATAAAGCCACTGCTGATAGACTGTGCTACCGAGGGTCCAATTAAGCCGTTTTCAGTCATGTATAAAGCTATAGCATCCAGCTGCACAGAATAACAAAGCAATATAGCCTTTAAAACTGCATTCAGACAACCTTGCCAGAGGCTGTGATTTGTAGATGGATGCTAACCTACATATAGTAATGAAAACCAGATACAAAAAATATATTGAGTACAACTGTACCAGCAGTAAGTATTTCTAAAATGTTACAGATAAAAAATAAATTCTGAGTAAATATATAGTATAGAATAAGGTTTGTAATAGAAACCAGCTATTTAAAACATGCTTTCTACCTAAAGACATCTACTATGATTGATATTAGTTTACTAAGTAATCAGCCACAGTGAGCATACAGACAGGAAACTAAAATTATTTAGTTAACAGTGGGTAAGTCCAGTTCAACGTCATTAAGAATACAGACTGGTCTAGTGTCTTCGGAAAGCGGGGGGGGGGCTAAAGCCTCAATTGCATTATCACAATTTCAAAACACAGGGTGCATCCTTAAACACACTGGTTCCAACTGAAACAGGTAACATGATACCTAAAAAGTCATAAACGTGATAGCACAATCGAGACTTGGCTGTCCATTTCAAGTAACATAGATTTAAAAAGCAAGCAGTTTCAGAATGAAAACAAGAGAGACCAGATCTATGGCTTAACTGTTGATGGGAAAGGCAGAGAAGTTCTTTGGCTATTAAGGCAGGTGAAAAGCAGGTAAAACAGAACAAAAGCTCCTGACAACTGACCACTCTGTGAATCTTGTTATTAATGCAAAATTAAATCT
>JAQFJB010000002.1:18808063-18824457 GCA_029874875.1 Naso minor | reverse complement strand
CCCTAAAACCGTCAGCTGGCATGAGTCGAGCTGAGACGGACCAGTTTACACTGCTGCAACTTTCCCTGCAACTGTTTCGTCTCGACGTGAATCTTTGGTGTAAACTGGCCTTAAAACAGAGAGTGAGAACCAACAAAATACAACTTGAGCCAGAGCAAAAACGGGGAGGGGAGGGTGCAGCGGAGTTGCTTCCTTAGGAGTCTCATGCTACAGCTAGCTTGATTTCCAGACGTTGCCTACCCGAGCTTTAATTTTTACAAATATAGACTCTATGATAAATTATATAAATAGTCTGATAGAACAAGGAAATATCCACCAATACCTTACGAGCTATTTGTAAAAACGTTGCACAGGGTCAATGCTGAAAGAATTTTGTTTGCTAGATTTATGACCCGTAAAATATGACAACTATTTCTTAATGTTGTCACAAAATGTAGATTTTTCAAAAGGGTCAAGGTTGGCGAAACGCCGGTCTCAGCGACAGTCAAAGAGGAGGAGAGACATCAAAAGCAATACCGTGGTTGTTGCACATGGGATGTTCAGGCAATTTACAGGTCTGAGGGCGAACAGAGCACTCTTGCCGTTGTTAGGCACACTCAGCCAATGATACATGACCAATAATCACACATATACAGGAAAATACCTGATGTGTATGGAAATAACACAGTAAATACACATGAAATGGAGTATGGCAGGAAAGGAAAAAAGAAAACACTTAACAAAAATGACCCCACTAACATGCCACATCCTGCATCAAAAAACATAGGAGACAGGAGGGACTTCTGCAGACTTCTTGTCTGGCTGACCTATCATTTCCCATTGAGGTGGTGATCACAGGAACAGAGCGTATCGTATTACCGACAGTTAGGCAGACCCCTGACTGGATTTCATGTCGTTATCAAGTTAATCACCTGATAACTTCACATACGTAGCTGTTATCTGTAATGAATGAGATGTATTCTTGCTGCAGAGACAGAGCGGCTTTGTTAAACACTCATATTCATGAATGTGAGATGACTGTAACACCAAGACTGGGACTAAACCTCGATCTCATTACACATCAGCACCACTGTGTCTGGCTCACAAATATACGTGAGAGGAAATGGCACACATGGTGTTTTTGAATAAAACATAGGATTAACATGAAATGTCTTTGGAGAGAACTAACTCAGGAGTGCAAAAGTGGTGCTAAAGTTAAAATAAGTGATGATAAAAAACATGAATGGAAAATGTTCAGAAATAAACTCATCCGAATGATCAGGGGTGAAACTGTCTGTCAATTTCATTCATCACCGAGAAGACAAATCAATAAAAGCTGCATTCTTCTCAAATATTTCAGTCTGTGAATTGGAAAAAGTCTCTCTAGAACAAAAAAGAAGTTAAACATTGTCCTGACCAAACCATCCAATCATGTGACTGTGGTGAGAAGTCTAAAATCAATGCATGGTGCCGTGAAAAACATTTTGCTATTTTTATCCCCTTGACATCATCACAGGGAAGTGGATGATAAAAGGGGAGTATTTTTATCCATTTGAAGAACTGGCTGGTAAAAGCAAAGACGTTTCAGCTGTACCTGCTTCGGAGAGGTCTCGCAGGGAGCTGCTGAGGGCGCTCCGCTTCAGGCCCTCTCCCATGGCGTAGGTGTCATCCAGACTGGCGCGGTTCATGCTCCCATTGCCAGCCTCCTTCTTCAGGCCGGAACTCTGCGACATGCTGGGCCTCACCACTCCCTTCTGCTTCTCCAGCTCAGCTGCAGGAAGAGGCGGAGAAAAGACTGAAGTGAGCAGCAGTGGTTTTACTCACTCTGGCCCAACAATAATAAACTTAACCTGTTATAAAAACTAGAATTAGGTGTGAAAAATACATTACATCTAACAGAAAAAATAAAAAGAATAGCTCTTACAAGCAATGTGCTTATTTTAAGTTATTTTAGATTTTACTTTATACTTTCCCTGTTCTATGCTTTTATTGTTGTTTATTGTTGTTTTGTCTGTAACTTTATGAGCTGCCGTCTTGGCCAGGTCTCCCTCGAAAGAAAGATCATTTATCTTCATGGGATTGTTCAAAATGGGTTAAATATACATAAAAATAGATAAATAAATGAAAAATAAAACTAGTACTAGGACACAACTAAGCTAACTGAAAATGATATTGTGCAAGTTACTAATAACACTAACCATAATATGTAAAAGAATGCAGAAGACATCTTTAGTCAACATAACAAGCATTTGGAGGGAATGATGCTTATGTTTATTGAGACAGGGATGTTGGTGTGACAATGAGTCAAATACCCTGACAAAATGTTTTGTTTATATTATAGTAGCTATTCTGAACTTCTTAAATACTGTCCATGACAATAAAATAAACAAAATGAATCTAATAAAAAACTATATTTTCTTAATGTCTTTAAACAATAAAAACACACCTTCAACAAGCAAAGCCACACTGGAAACTAACTGAGCATAATTTGAATTAAAAACAATAAAAATACAAATAAAAACAAAAGTAATTGAAAAATACACACCTATAACTTTGTTCTGGCCAGGAAATCAATAACAATTTATCTATAATGTATTCAGTCAACTCTTGCTTTCTAAACTCTTAATTGCTGACTGCTGATCTACATATTTTTTTCACATCCTGTTCTTGTATTTCCTGACAGCGTTGCTTTTTCAAAGTCCAGCAGAGATCTGCTCTCCTTCTGTTAGCCATCCTGTGAACTCTGTAAAACTCACGCTTGTAAAGTGCCACAGTTGAGTAATGAGGACTACGCTCTGTTTCTACTCCACACAGCCTTAGGCAGACAGATTCAGAGGGGGATGGGAGGGGAGAAAGGCAGCTCACACTCTATTCTGTATTTCTCCATTTCCTGGACCTCGGCAATGGACTCCCGCAGGTCATCTGTGAACTTCTTGCGGTCCTGGGGGTTGGGCGCGTTAAAGTTGATGAGGACTTTGATGTCTGCACCTGGTATCGCTGATGTAAGTCTGATTCCATTTGGGTAATCTGGGGCAACGGCACACACAGAGGGAGACACATTTACACAAGGACCATTGATCAAAACTAAGCAAAAACACATTGGCCAAATCCGTCTGAAGTTCAGAGTATAAACAAAGTCACAGCTCGTTGGTTTGACTTTCCCAAATCCTGCTGGATGTGTGACTGCGCTGAATCAAACGCTCTCATGTAAACACTGTCAGCTAATGCTGGCCCCACACTGGAGGATAACAGGGCAGATTTGGGGTCTGATTCACCTACCTGACTTTTGTGGGGGTGTCTCTGTTTTCATGGCTGGCCTAAACAAATTATCTGCCAAAAAGATCCCATAGTTTGAGGGTTTCACAGATGTAATCTTAATGTCACCACATGAAATGAGGTCCCAATGGAAGGGGCGGGCCTTAGGCTCTCTAAATTGAGCAGAAATTTTCGAGCCACTTTGAATGAGCCAAATGGCTAGCGTCAACAACCGGATGTTGCATGCTCATTAACACTAGCTTGTAGCAGCAGATTGCTATGGCCCAGTTTGAGACAAAAACAAATTTTATTTTCAACTCGCCTTCAATTTGAGGTGCAAAATGTCTGTGTAAGCCCTGCTGATTCTGCCATGACTTCATCCAAATGCTTTTGTCTTTTTTTTTGTTTTTGTTATTCACTACAACACCTAGCACTCACAACCAGCTGATGACAACAGTCTGCCTCCATGTTTGTCTGTGTTTTTCTAATCATCATTATTCATGCAAGTTGCTTAAAGCTCCCAAGTCCCTGAAACTTCGACCCTGACAGCGTTTAGAATAAGTTATGTACTTTGACCTAATCATCTGGCTTGTGCATTCCTCTGAATACAGTATTAAAAAATATGTCTGTGGCCTCCCTCCCATGTTTTTAAAATCAATTAGGATTTGAAAATCCTCTAGCTGGGCATAATACACCACGGGGGATGGAGAGAGAGTGAAAGGAAATGTCACTTACACTGATTTTCAAACAGCATGACTTGCATCCCATACAGAGAGAAAGACTGTCTGAAGCTGTACGTCACCGAGTTCTTCTTCTTCTGGAAAATCTTGGTAACCTGAAATTGTGCAAAGAGAAAATTTTAATGGTTGGTATGAAAAGGGGAGTGGAGAGGAAGGGAGGAGAGGGGAGAGGACAGAAGAGGAGAGGGCTTTTACCACTAGGAGGTCGTTGAACAGGAAGATCTCCCGCTGATGCAGGCCCAGCTTCTGGATCTTGTTGGGATCTGGCACTTCAAACAAGCGGCAGTAACACACCAACCGGCGATGGGGCAGAGAGAGCACCTATAAGGCAGGAAGAAGAACACAGATACCAACACGTCAGAGGTCATTATGACCTTGATGCACGAGGTAATAAGAAAAAGAAGTCACAGTTTCCTCTGAGCAGAACTGAACTGATTCACTCCTTCATTGTTACCCCAACATTCATATATAGGTAATGTTATGTACTGATGGAACCTGTTAAAATGTCAAATGTTGAGTCCTTACACACCAGAAAACAAGTCTAAAAACAACTATTTACCAAGACTGATAGTGGAAAATTAGCATTAATGTATTATATAATAATGTAGTAGAGCGAGAGTAAAGTCAGATCCTCGCGCCTTTCATTAAAACATCGATAACTAATAATCTCCATAAAAATGGAGGATCTGCAGTGTAATCTGCAAAGCATCTGCATGGCATACACTTCGCAGTGATGAACACCCCGCTGAGCGCAGAATCTGTAAACACTGCAGCTCAGCGCCACCCAAGAATTTATGCCTGTCAATTCGGCCTCCAGGGTGCAGCATTACTGCTCATCTCTCATATGAGATGAACAGATGTGATGCTTCAGGGGGCCAAAGTTGCTGCCTCTTAAGCTGATCTGACTTTCAAATTACTTGTGCGATGAGCATCAGCTGCAATGATCAGAGGAAGGAAGCTGTGCACACACAGGTAAATAATGAATAAAAAAAGATTAAGTATAGTATGATTTATGGATATTTAGCCTACTTACACATCCCAGGCCATGGTGGAGGGATCCAATCTAAAAATAGAGGACAAAGGAGAAGTTATGTAGAGCTGTTATGTTAAAATTATTTACACTAGTGCTTCTAATTACATGAGAATACAGTCATTCATGTGCATTAACAAATACTTCTAAGGACTTGCCCTTGCAGATTGAACACCTATACCCAAATGAAGTGGCCGTGAAGATGCAAACATGTCTTGGTTTCTCTCTGGTTGTGGTTTTTGTCTCCTGCTGGACTCGAGAGAGTTTGTAATGATGTTGGAATGAAAACAGATCCTCCCTGAGAAGCCCACTCTGAGCAGCACTGGTAGACCTGATTATTATGGAGAGGGATTCCACTGTGGTTTTTACACCGAAGTGTTTTTCTGAGATCCCTCCTGGGCTTTTAATTCTGCAGCTAAATGGTGACGAGGGATCATTTTTCAATACATTAAATTATTGCTGGCAGAGCAACCCATCAATCCCACTGGAAACCCACTGAAACAAAGTCGTCCATGCAAGACATGCCTCTCCCCGAGGCTGCACAGGTTAATCACATTTTTAACCTTCACACGTGAAAGAGACACTGTTGCCTGCAGAGGACTGCAGAAATGCTGCTCAGCCATTCGTCTGAGTGGCTGAATAACAATCAGAACTAATCAGCATTCCTACACAGAAGCAAACTGACAAATGATCAGTGAAACAAGGGATTACTGCAGTGTAACTTATGCTGGTTAATGAAAAGCTGTTTTCAATCATTTCTCCCTGTAATACTATATAAGAACAATTGTGCTATGGTAGCAGAAAGTGTTCTCTTATCATTAGACTGCAGCGATGGGTGACATGTCTCAAGGGAGCATGAAGGTCTAAGCTGAGGCATGTGTTTCCTTTCAGACCAAAGAAACTAAAGGTGCAAAGGACTTAGATTTTCTAAATCCTCCTTTTTGTTCTAGGACTTGAATTCTCAGTAACAGTTTCTATGAAGCTTGTCTCTATAATGCATTTTAACACATTATGAACATATATAACACATTATTATGCATTATAAACATACCTAAAATATATGTGGTTTTAGTTATGGTTATGGTTGTGGTTAGGGTTATAATATTATAAACATACCTAAAATGCATTATATGTGGTTTTAGTTATGGTTATGGTTGTGGTTAGGGTTAACCCTAACCTTGCTTATAACTATGATTATACAGCTCTATAGGCGCATTATAAGTATGTACATAATGCATTACAGATGGATGCTTTACGTGTTGCCAAATTCACATCAGGGGCCAGTAAATTAGGAGAAAAGCAACATGTTCATAGAATGCAATTTTAGGCAGATATATTTCTGAGTATCATCTCATAGGCAAAAGATGCTCAGAGGCTGATGTCACCCCTTGAAAATTAATAACCTTTTAGTGATCTGAGTAGAACAGATGATAAAAAGTACTCACAGGTTTCTTTCCCACAATGAGCTTCTCAACCTTCTGCACCTGTGAGACGTGGTCTTCATTGGTTTTGAGCTCTCGCTTACGAATCCTCTCGTATATGCCAACCAGAGTCTCCCGAGGGATATCCTCCCCATCATCCACACCTGGCACACAGGAAAGAGCCAAGTTACTGCGCAGCATACAGTAAAAGTATAGGGCCTTAATAACTGAACTGTGCACAGTGGTATTGGAAAAATGGGAAGGGATTAATACAGGGAATGAATACCTAAATTAATCTCTCATCTGCAGGTGATCATATTACAAAGACATAGCATACTCTGTAAAATGTCCTTTGCTACCTCTCAAATTTTTGATAAAGTCCTCCAGCTTCATCTTCCTCTCCGGCTTGACGTTGGGGCTGTACATGTCAGTGTTGAGGAGGATGATGGCGAACGCCAGGATGAAGATGGTGTCAGGGTTTCTAAACTGTCGCACCACCGTGGGGTTGCAGATACAGTAACGTTGGCTAGAGAAATGACACAAAACAATGTGACCCATCTCAACCAACTGCAAGACATGAACAGACTAGTGAATTATTCTCATGGTGAGGAAATATTTTGCAACACTTCCAGAAGAAAACAGAAGTAACACTAGAACTTGTTCTACTTATGTACTAATAATGATCTAGACAACAGAGCTGTGAGGAAACCAGCAGAAACGACTTTTCTGCTGTTGTTTGACACTTTTTGGGAGGGGATCTGTGTAGTTAACTATCATTGCACCAGTTCTGCGCCGGCAACCTTTCTCCACTTGTTTTCCTCCTTTTTCTCTCTGTTTAAATGCTTTGTGTTGCTGTGTGATCTCACCTGAAGGCTTCGATTAGCCGCTCCACCTTCTGGGCTTCACCCTGAACGCGGATGTGGTTCTGAAATTTCCTGAGAGCCTCATCCAGCTCCATGCCCTGGAAATCCATTTCATCCACCACACAGCTGGCGATGAGGGGATAGACGGAGTCAAAACAATGAAACACAAACATTGCACAAACATTACCGATTTATTTATATACAGGATATGTCACGAAAGTAAACACTCTCAAATTTTAACTCCGCACATTGTGATCTTTCCTTCACTTTAATCTAATTTTGGATTCTTAGGAAAGATGGGGAAAATATTATACTCACTCCAAGACATCTCTGTTGAACTGTTTCTGTCGATTGCCGAGAAATTCTCCAATCATCTGCCTGCTCAGCCCCTTCCTCTGCAGCAGGAAGTGAGCCACACCAACCGGCGTGTCGGGGATGAATCCCCTCTCAGTCAGGTACTGGATGCCCTTTTCTGGCTTCCTGATAAATCCAACATTTAGATGCAGGTAAGTTTAAAAAATGGTGAGACAAAGGTGTTGCCTAATCTTTCAGAATTCTGAGAAAATACATGTTTTTCAATATGATACATGAACTGTTAGTCTCCACGTTTAATTGGAGATAAACATGAGGAATATGGGGAAAAACAGATAAATGTTGGTGAAATTTGATCTACATTGCATCAAAAATGCTCAAAATGACAGGTCAAGCTTATGTACTTGTGTTTTGTACAAGTTGTATGAAAGTGTTCTTTATGCATCTTTAGCAAAAGATGTTTAAGTCGGGGTACAATTCCAGCTCTCACTCTATAGTACAAAGAATCACAGAGATGATGCACTCGAAATACCTCTGCATTTCATATGATTGCAGCTGATCATAGTTTACTGAGCATTACATAGTAGGTGAATGATTTTCCAAGAGGCTCCTCTAACATCACATGCATTTGCTAGGCCCTTAGCCTCTGCAAACACTGGTCAACAACTACTCCATCAGAGCAGAGCACCTACTTGTTAAAGAGGTTCAGGCCGATGCGGTAGTGTCTCTTGCGAATAACATCGTTACTAAAGATGGGCGAGTCCCAGCTGTTGCGAGTCTCTTTGTGGTAAGTCTGCTTGCTGAGCGTCTGCTCCCGTAGGCTGTCTCTCGAGGATGACTCGGAGCTGCAGTTGATGGTGTCGTTGGAGTTGGATGTGCTATTGATGCTGTCATTGTCCCCATCAGAGAAGTCCGATTCGGACTTACTCTGTCTGTTGGTTGAGCCGTTGATGGCTAGGTGGCTCTCCAGCTGGCGGTGGCGGTGGCGCAGGGGTGCGTCATCGTCGCGGGAAGGAGCTCGAGGTGGGGGTCCATGGGAAATATGTTTAGGGCTCGCCTGGGATGACGTTACAATGTGACCGTGCGGTTCATACACAGGTGGCCGTTTGACAGAGCTACGTTCAGAGCGGTCGCTGAGCTCTGCAGAGCTGTCACTGGGAGGTTCTATAGTTAACAAAGGCAGATGGTCCATTCTAATACGCTGCTCTTGGCACTCCAGAGAAGGAGTGCTGCGGCAACTCGTGTCTGTGTCACGACCCTCATCTTTGGGGTCAATAGGCCAGTACTCTTGGGAGGAGTTGACTGACCGCAACCGCAAGTCTGATTCTGTGCTGGAGGGCTGGTCCCCTGACCTCGACAGAGCGATAGAGGGGGACATGTCCTCCTCATCAATAAACAGAGTGACATCACTATAGGATGCCATCGTTTCATTGTGCAAGCGTCCAGCTGCCCTACGGTGGGACTGCACCTGATAGGGCACTTCCCTCTCCACCTTAGAGCAGCCCATGGCCTCCGGGTCGGGACCCTCATCCCCCTGAAGGCTGCGACAGTTCAGTGCATCATCTATCGACTCAGCCAGAGATTTGACCTGTCTGGAAAAGGCGTCCTCCAGCTCTGTGATGGCATCCGTCAGGTCACCCTGCGGGGCTGGGTGAGATGCCATGTTGGCCTGCTGGTGGACCTCTATGTCTCCACATTCAGACTGCACCATGGACAGCGGGGTGCCGTCCTCCGTCATCGATACCTGCCTCCCTTCAAAATAGGAGCTGTGCACTTTCTCAGGGCCCTCAAATGAGAGCTGCATCCTCATGTTTGAGAGAACAATGCGCCTGGACATTCGGTTTTCAGACATAGAGCTCCTGAGACGTTCAAAGTTCTTGTTCATCTGATACTGGCGGAAGGCTGTCTGGATGGTTCGGGCCGCATGCCGGGTTATGAATCGTCCGCCATATTTACGCTCCAGCATCTCCACCTAGAAAGAAGACGGAGAAAATTAGCTGTAAATCTTTGCAACCCATGGAACATCAATCAGTTTTCTTAGCTGTGGAAGGTTTATTATTTCATCCTCCTGGATGTCAAAGATAATTTGCCTCTCACAATTTTCAGTGGCAATCTAAAACAACTTTTTCCTGCTTTATCTCTACCTTTAACAATCTCAGACAGCTGGGTTTCTGATAAGTAACCCAAAACATTGCCTGTAACACTGCTTGTGATATGAGAATGTTAGAAACTTTGAACAACTGCAAAGCAAATAATTCAGTTGGGTTACTTTGAAATACCTGTTTGTCCTGGAGGTCAGCGGAGAGCTCATAGCTCTCGGAGAGCGAACGGGATCGCTTGATGGCCTCCTCTTCTGCCTGCTTACGGAGGATGGACTGCGAGTGCTGGAGCTTGGGCCGACGGGGCCTCTGAGGCCCGGGCTGCACCCCGTGGCTGTAAAGCGGGCTGTCAAATCGGTCGGGACTAATGGCCGAACCGTGGGTCACCGGGCCTGGGCCATAGCCGGCACCACCATCCAGGGAAGGGCCACTCTCGTTGGGCCGTCCATCCCCTTCCACACTGTAACAACACAGCAAAAGGATGGTTAGAGATTTTGTTTTCTTGTGACGAAGATAAAGTCAAGTCAAATTTCTAATCATAGTCCAGCATCAAAAATAACAATATGCCTTAAGGTTTTTTTTCGATCTATACAGCAAATGCCACCCACTGTCCTTAGACCCCCAATTTCAAAGATCAGACAAAGATGATTCAATTTTTGAGTCAGAATGTGATTAAAGCTGTCTATCTGATTTATCTTGTAAAATATTTAAAGAAAAAGTAGCTTAACTCCAGTGATTTAATGAAAAAGAAAGACTCAATCAGTAATGGAATAAACATGTCTGGCATACAGATGTGAACTGCAGAAAGTGTGTAAATGAGTAGAACTTCTGATTCTACAGCTCTATGGTACACAGTTTGACCCACATTTCATTTCATTGTAAGCTGCCTGACACGAGCATGCATCTGTGTAATAACTACTGCTGAAAATTAACAGTCGCCATAGATTCTGCCCTGCATCATTCAAAAAGTACAAACGCCACATGAACACTCTCCAGATACTATAAACCTCCACTCACCCGAGGTCTTTGTGTTATTACCTCTTTCACAAATAATGTGAAAAAAAACAAGAGGTTACTCACTCACTCTTACGTTCTGCCGTTTTACAAGGAGACTGCTTATTGCGAAAAGACCGTCTGTTTTCTATGAACTGCCAACTCTTCCTCCATATCTTGTCCACCATTCTTCCAGTCAACTGAAGTCCAGAGTACACAGGCTTCTCCAGGAAACTAGAGTTTATGCCACCTCAAAGGCCAATCAGTGACCAACAGGAGTTACATCATGTTTGCCTGAGCGACGACACACTGTTCCAATGCGCGTTACAAAGTCCAGTTCAGAGTAGAATGACAGAGCAAATACAACTTCGGCGGTCCCTCAGAAATAGCCAAGATAGGGGTGAACGTTGTGCCCACCTGCTCAATGACTAAAATTACACTAACTAGCGCTTCTTCCTCTGCATGGTACAGTGAATTCACCGCTCACTGCCAGCTAAATGTGTTTGAACTGTGACTCGACACACCCCTACAGTGTACACAATCTACTTCCTTCATTAGACAGCAAGCAGCACCCAACACTGCCTGAAAAGAAGGAACTGAATAGGATCAAAAGTTCAACTGCAGATGTTGTTGTTCAGCCTTTTTGTGACTCTAAACTGAATATGGATTCACTGATCAGAAACTGCACTCAGTAGAACAGCACTGCAGCAAAAATGTTTACCATCATTCATGGTTCATTACAAGCTTTATTACTGAAAGACTGATCTGTATTTAATAGCTCAGGTTTATTGCCTAAATCAGACCACTGCAATACGCACTGTTGTAATTAGGGCTGGGCAATATTTACCAGAAATCCTAACTCAGTTTTTTCGTGCTGATTGGATATTCATTATATATATGAGGTTAGGGTTATTTTATGAAGTGGGCTCAAAGTTAAGTTGTAAAGCTATATTTAAAACACAGCAGGGCCGCAACAGGGCTTGGTGGTATAGACAAAACTGCATTATGTCGCAATATTTTCAGCCAAATACCTTCATCCATATTGCTACAATATTGTAGGACTACTTTTACTTCTAAAACTATTAACACAATGAGATTTTTGATAACTTATTATCAGTGATGTGAATTTAATGACGAGGTAGTTGAAGGTAAATATTAGAACAGCTAGAACATTCTGCTAAGTTCAGAAAATTGTATTGTTTTATTCTACAGAAGCATTTTAAAAAAGGAATAAAAAACAAATACCAATAAAGATAAAATACTGTCAAAAATCATAAAACACTATTATGTCATATTACATCACATGAGCTATTACAATATAGATATAATATCAATAGGTTGCCAAGCATTTAACAAATCTAAATGAAACAAAGTAAATTTAACCCTAAAGCTTACAGTAAGTGTTTATAACTCAAACAACTGAGCCTCTTTGCATCTTGGCAAGAACTTCAGACGCTTAAGTTTAAACTAACAGAAAAGGTTGTTGGATGCAACTGGAACTATTACGATGTCCCCAAGTTGCACAGGTGTTCACTCTCACCAAATGCTGCAGCAGAGTAAATTCTTGTGTAGCACATTAAGCGGCCTCATTCCCTCCTGTCAGAGCAGAGACGACCCACTTGAGGTCAGCCAAGGCTGCCATGACACAGGAGAACTTCACAGGAAGTAAATGCTAACAGACTCCCTCATGGTCATAGGTAAACACAGTGTTGAAATGTGGACCCACACACAGCAACAGAGGAGGCCTTTACACTGCCGGACCAGCATTAATCCTCGTACAACACAGTGAAAATTAGACTTCATTGTATAACTGCCACGGGGACGAATCTCCCATGCCATCTGTTGTAGCAAACTGAGAAGCTGTCATCCCTGGAGTTAAGGGCACACCTTGTGTGCTTTCACAGCACCAGAATGCAGCCAGTGGTCATTTTGGTTTCATGACATCATGATAGTTCGATTACTGACCTGGATATTCAAGTAACAAATAGGAAAATATATGATCACAATGAAAGTTTGCCGTTGAACCATAGAGATGGTTTAACTTTTTATTGGCTATTTTTGCTTTTGATCCCCAAAAAAGCTGTGTGTTCATTCTGTGGTTCAAGTAGTTTTATCAGGTTAAACTGTAACAGCTTTTCATGTTGGCATCAGTTTGTCCAGTACTTAGATTTATGACCAAAAATGTGTAAAGCTAATTGCATTCCTATCAGTCCAGGCAGTACTTTGTGGTTGCAGGAAAATCAGCATGCTAAATTGCTAAAATGCTAATTTAAGATAGCAAATAAGGTAAACATTACACCTACTTGACATGACCATGTTAGCATTGTTATTGTGACATTTCACATGCTGATATTAGCATTTAGTTCGAAACACTGCTGTATTTGTGCAGCCTCAAGGAGCTTATAGCATGGCTGAGCTTCAGTTTCATTATGTTTTGCTTGTTTTGTTGTTTTCTATGTTCTATTTTGTCAGGAGTAATTGCCTTTCTATTGTTTACTTGATTGTGTAATTATTTACGAACCAAAATAAATTTATATTTAGAATTATGTAATCTGACAGTAAAACACTGGAATGAGATTTGGGGTCTGAATTAAATAGCACAAAAAAACAACAAGCTGCTATTAATAGCAACTACAGTGTTCTTTGGAGTTTTGTTCTTCTTCTCCATCACCTCCAAAAACATTCAAGGCACAAAGTCATTACTACATCTCCACAATACTAGCTTCGTCCTCCCCCAATGGGACCTGAATCTAGCTTCTTCACCTCCATTTTGTCTTTTCTGCTCCTTTTTTTGACTAAAAAAGCACCCACTGCGTGATTTTGGGTGCGTAAGAAAAAAAGCGGGGATAAGTGCTGCAGTACTTTCTGCTCTGAGGTCATTACATACTGCACAGAGTGAGGTCAGCTGCTCACGATGGCGGGAAAAAGGAGGAAAAAAAGGATGAGAGAGCAGCATTTTAGAGCAGCATTTTAAGAGCTGATGTTTTACGCTGTAATGGATGTTGAAGGAAAAACACAGCAGAGCGCTAAGTTGCGTGATGTTATTTCAAAGAAGAGGCAGAAGTGACTCTGCAAGGTTCAGAGAGAAAAAGTCAACATGTTGCATCCGTAATGTATGAGGATTGTACAACGGCTGTTGAAAGGTGAAGGATTAAGCAACAATGGCTGTCCCAGAACCACTTCCTGATCGCAGCCGTGCACTCCTTGAAATACGATCTCTCTACATTAGCTGCGACTGCTCAATGGTGTCTGTCGCTCAGTCTGGCTCTTTATCCACCAGGAGCCCCCGATAGCTCTGATGTAGGCATGGATAAGCACGTCAGCTCAGCTGGCAGTGATTTTCAGCCAGGGGATCCAGGGATTTGGTTTGGGGGTTGGGTTGGGGGTCTAGAGTTGGGGAGGAGGGGGTCGATCATCCCTCTTTCTCCCCTCCTTCCCTCTCAACACATCCTGAACAAACAGGCTCAGACCCCTACCCAGGCCTCATCCCATTCCAACAGTCGGACCTGAGGGAGAAACATTCCTCCATCCCGGAAAAGAGGAGTCACATCTACAGGAGTTCTGGGAATAGAAGAGGGCTAATGAAGTGCAGGCTGAGGCAACGGATGGAAGAGGGAGCTGCAGTGTGGAACTAACATGACTGCCAAACTAAGTCAAAAGGAAGACAGAGAAGTCTACAAGTTGCTGTGTGCCTGCATGTTTTTCCAATTAACTTCTAATTTGTGTTTTGAGAGGCGTTCGTTCTTTGCTCTCTTCAAAAGCTTTTTCGGGGAGTACAAATGAATTCCCTTTTTGATTGTGAAAGTAAAAGCCACTGAAATGAGCATCAAGCCAAAAACAGAAAAATCTTCCCACATGCAACATTTCTAGAATAGTATTCTGATTACTCTTTACCAGACATGCCTAAGATTAATTTCTTTTTATTTATTTATTTTTATTTTTAAAAACTTTTTTAAGTCTATTGTTTCTTTAATTTTAGCTGCAACCAGCAGCTCAACAGGTCGCTCTGTCAGTTGGTCGGTTGGTCGCTCCACAAAAACTCCCCCCAGTTTTCGCCCTCAGAGGCTGAAATTTGACATGGAGGTCAAGAGTGTGTGTGTATGTATGTGCGTTGTGTGTGTGTGTGTGTGTGTGTGTGTGTGTGTATTTGAGAAGGTATGTGTTTGTGTTCACACCGACTGGCTAAAAGATGGGTGTGGCAGTGGGAGTGGCCTATTGCAAAACGGTGCCAAACTTCCGAATAGATCATAGACTTGCACAAAATGTAGTGGAAAGGATGGCCATGAGCCAAAAGGACAGCTGTAACTGTCCAGGCCAACTGGTAAAAAAAGGGGCGTGGCAGTGGGAGTGGCCTCTAACAAAAGTCGCACAACTTCTAAACAGATTCATGTAACATGGCCAAACTTTGTAGAAACACACACACACACACACATTTTCATTGGTCATGACTTGCCCCGCACCTACACTTTAGCCTCGCCCTCTTCCATAACACATCAAGCGTTTGTCACAGACTGTAGACTTTTGCGGAAGGCATTATTGCAGACCGTACTTTTTCATTTATGATGCGTCTGTAACTTTAGTCACAGCTATTGCAAATTTGCGCTTGTTAAACACTTGTAAAGTTCAGCACTTAAAACGTGCTTTTAACCTATCAACTTACTCCTCAGTTTTTGTAGTACTCTATTTGATTTGTAGTACTCTATGATTTTGAAATCGTGATGTAAACACAAAATCTAGTTTTTAGCCACATATTCAGATGACTGGATTTCTTAGGTGTGAGCAAATCCTCGTGACAGACACAGATGTAAATAGGGTAAATAGGGCTAGCAATATGGGATTTTTGGAGCCAATGCAGATACCGATATTAGGGCCCTAGAAAATCTGTATATCCAACGTATCGGCTGATACTATATACATATAATATCGAATGTGGTTATCAAACACTTGTGACAAAGACATGTAATGGAGGCAGACTATTTTATATTTTGACAAACTTTATTCCAAACATGAACAGTCGATATAACTGCGATACGCTGATATCGGCTGCTAATATTGGCAAAACCGATATATCGGTCTGGCCGTGGATATAAATGTATTTAGTTGTTAGATTTCCCGCCTTACAGTGACAATTGTAATTTAATGTGTGCACACACACATAACCACAAACTGACCCTTTCCACACAAGCTGAGCAGCATTTTAAACCCCTCATCCCACTCGGACTGACAACATGTGCTCCAGACACAACAAAAGCAGATGTTTTTTTCCTCTTCATAGTGACTCACACAGCTCATAAATTCAGACGCACGAACCAACCTTCACAACACAGATGTGAGGAAATTGATTTTTTTCTGGGAAAAGGTTAGTGGGCCACACAGCAACATGTTAATGAAGTCCAGCATTAAAAGGTAAACCTGCCAGTAAACATCAGTCATTTCAGCACTAATAACCGCACTAATGGATAATTTTGCCACGGCTATAAAAAGACAGCGAGGAAACAAGTGGGGGATTTATAGTATGACACAGCTGCAAACTGGAGAGCTGCACTCGCCAGCAGACTGACAGTATCACTCTTGAGAGCTTGCAGCAGACAGTAAACAGTCAACTGGAGCCTAATAAGACTCGTGCTTGATAACTACTGTTGGTTTTATACTGCAGTTTTAGAGCTGTAGGACCTGGGAGTCTTTGGAAATCAGAAAATGTC
>JAQFJB010000002.1:18769577-18784828 GCA_029874875.1 Naso minor | reverse complement strand
CCTAACATTTTAATCTTGTGTTTTGATACAATACCTTATTTTCTCAGTAAACAAAAAATTAGCCACTGGTGTGAGGCAATTTTAACTCATCTCTAGCTCTGTCCGTGGAGTAAGAAAATTTCACTTCTCAAGCACAAACATAAACCAATATTTTCTTCTTGTAAGAGAAACAAAGTTAAGTCATAATAAGGCTTAAAAATAGATGAAAAGAGAAGGACCAGATTATTCTTAAGTCTTTATTATCAAAGACACGTCCTTGATAAAGCAGACTGCCCTGAAAGACCTTGAAAATGTCGTTACTGTTCACTGTTCGCCTTTTTTCAGCTGTGTGCCAGTGATAATATATTTCCATGGTCCTGGAAAGGAAACCACCGAGCTCGAGCGTATAGACAGGAATGTTATTTGATCAGTCAGACGTCAGAAATATCTGTGCAGACTGCTGCTGTGGTCAGTCGCAAAGACAACCACCACTTATACTGCAGGCCGCTGCCGTCCACACCGCTCCACGCCAGATGTTCTCCTACCTTATAGTTCGGCTGGAAATGCAGTACTTCCACATCGCATTCCAGATGGCAGTGACATCACCGGAGGCATCAGACATGCCCGAAAAAACTGCACATGGCACTGAGAGGGAGTTTCGACAAAGTTTTAAAAACACTAAACTGCGGCAACTCCCCCTTGAAAGAGCCACAAAAAGTACAGTCTGTGCTCACTCCCTTCTCAACCACAAATTACACCCCACATCCTTCACTTTCCATAGAAAAGCCACAGAGAAATTCATTCTTTCGCTGCTAAAGTTACTTCGTCTGTGCCTTTTTCGACGTTCTCCCAGTTTATGCTGGGCTCAGAGTTGCTGCTCTAGCAAGCTGCCTGATGACCAAGTAAGGTAAAGGCCCAGAACATATAGCAGAAGAAAATCATCCCTCTTCTTAACAAAAGCTCTCCACCCACAACTACCCACACGCCAGTCCTCTTTCTCCCCTCTGCAGACACTCCTTCCTTTTGTTCCTTTCTGCGCCGTCCGATTCAGCCTTTAACTCATCTGGTGCTCCCCAGTGGTGATGGGCAGGGCCTGTGTCATGTGTTTGATGTGTGCTTGTGTTTATGTGGAAGCGGCTGGAAGACAGAATCGGAGTGATAGAGATAGATGGGGAGATAGAGGGAGTTTGGGAGGGCTTTCTGTCCCAGTGTGTATGGTAATACTTGGGCCCGAGTCCAACAATCACACAGCTCTCGATGGGAAGGCCACGCAGGAGGGAGGGTGAACCCCAGTTCAGCAGCTGGGAGAGGCTGTTTTGAGTTACTACACTGACCTTGCTTTAACAACACAGGCCCTGGGATACAATCTGACTGTGTTACACTGAAGCCTGAGCACTGCAATGAGTTACACCCAGTGACCAGGATATTCCAGTAACCCTGCAGGATTAGGAACATAATGAGTTATTCACAGTGTGTGGAAAAAATAAAGCAACAATCGTCCTAAATAATTCCAAAGCCGACTGAGTCACAAGCTGAGATTAGCCATTTGCAGCAGTTAGCAAAATATTTAGTTAATTATTTTAGGGATAAACGAGTTATATCGAGCTGATCTTTTATTATTCTGATAATTAAATCACAGCCGATAATTTACGGCAATTATAAAGTGGCACAGCTGTGTCCCAAACTTTCTTTAAGTTTAACAGTCCTCCAGCCTTTTGTCATTGTCATTTGTCTGCACACAAAGCAGCCGCAGCCTTTTGCACTGAGTATTTAATTGACACGTCTGATTTGACAGATTATGTCAAAACATTTAATTGGAATTCTTGTGAAATTTCTCTATAAAAGCAAAAGTATGTTTATGAATGTTCCCTTTTTTTGATGAATTCTACTAGAGGGGAGAAAAAAAAACACCTTTGTTGTTATTGTAGAAGTACTGTCAGTTGGATTTGTTTTGGTCAGTGCTATGAAATATTAAAACATCCTTTTTTTTGGAGTACATCTTATCTTTTTATTTCCCTCTGGAGTGCATTAACTGTAGATTAAACCTTTTTTCAAAGCGCAAAAGCATGAAATTTTTGGTACTGGCCATGAAAAGAAGGTAATTTTTGGTTATTGTATCTGCTGAAAAACTCCATATGACTAATCCATAAATTATCTAGAAACAAGTACACAACAAACCTCTCACAAGTCTGATTTCAAGCGCTACAAGCCAAACTATAAATTGCTAAATCTGACCAGGAAAGATGACTAAAATACGCGTGCATCTGGTAGTGAGGTAGCACCTCCAGCTCGGGGGTTCCCTGATGCCTACGTTCAAAGAAGAGTTGCCAGCTAAATTGGTGATGCATTTTTAATGAATCATGGACATTCTCTATCCTCACCTTCAGAATACTAATGCCAATGACAAAAATGTGTGTTTATGTAAGTGTGAAGACATTAGCATATAGAGATGTGACAGAAAGCAGGTGCCCGTGAATTTCACAGTTACTGGTTCAGCGTCTTCACAGCGCAGCTCGCCTCTGATTCAGACATCAAACATCTGCACAGCGGGATGTGCATTAAGGAAACCTCTGCAAACACAGCCGCTTAGAGCTCAGTGCTGCAGCAGGAGCGAAGGGAACAAAAAATATTTTATCTTTTTAATGCACAACAGCGAAACGTGGGATCTAAATTATGTTAACTGTGAGCTAACTGCAGTCTTTTGAAGCTGAAGCTTGAAATACACATGTGAGATTACAGAGCATCAGATTGAGCTGAAAGTGAAGACCACCCAAACATCAAAAGCACCTTCATCCTCACGGAAAATCCACTCATGTCTGTATTTGTCTTTGCATCCCCGACAGAGAGTGTTTGTGCAAACAAGTTCGATGTGCATCTCAGTTAGAGGAGCCGCATGTACAGCATGCATGGAATGTGGAGCATCGGATATCTGTGTCGTGATAAGCACTAAAAGACATGAGAGGGTTTTTTTTTTTTACTAGTCTCAACACAGCAGCAGGGGGATGGGGTGAGTGATTTACACAGTGTGAGAGAGGAGTGAGCATCTTTTTAACATACCTGGAAGCTGCAAAAACATTTAGTCAGTGGTTAAAAAAAAACCCTGTAAAGGAAATCTTCACGCTGTTATAAATCTTTTATCCTCTGATTCCAGCTGTGATTTGCAGTCTGAAGTGTCACGAAAGACGTTTAATCAAATCTCATGACATGACCGGCGTGTTGTGGTGAGACAATAAATCCCCAAACACATTATAGATTCATAAGAAATAGATTTCTATGCCAACCTTGATGCGAACTGCAAAGCTCGACTCAGTAATCAGGCAAAGATGAAGCAGTGGGTGAAAGGTGAATGAGGAGAGGTCCCAGTGGGACAGGAATGAATGAATTCAAACACGGCCAGCTCATTTCAGCCTTTACAGCAGTGCCAACGCTAAACAGACAACCGACACAAACAAGATCATCGTAACTGCCAAGTTACTTAACCAAGTGCCTCTTACAAAATAAAAGCCGTAACCTGGTTCACTCGAAGAAATCGATAATGGCTCAGCCAGCTCGCACGCCCCTGAGTAATGTCTCTCTCTCTCCCTGTGTCGGCCAGTACGTCAGTGAGCCACAACAGTTTCTCTATCAATCAGCTGTGCTAGTCTTTTAAAACATATCGATTCGTTTAATGCTGCAAGTAGTTTGACACAGAAAACAACATCAACAAGCGGACAGCACTCAGACGATTATGAGTTGACCAAAACACAGAAACACGGAGCGCAAGAAGTACAAGAAATGATCTGAGCCAAACATGACTGCAGAGCGCAGCCATTTTTAAACATACCTCTTGTAAAAGTTGTTGTGAGGATGCAGACACAGCACATGCCAGTAATCGAGGCAAAACGCTTTAAACTTCCACATCCTCAGCTCAGACAATCAACAGGGCAGGAAAGCAACTGGAATCCAACAACATTAAAAGGCACCATGGCACCACAGACGCAGGATCCTGCTCATTTCTTCAGCCGGTGAATCCCTGGCGTGGACGTCGGATCCTTCCTCCTCTGAAGCTCCAGCCCTCGCCACCGCCTCTGGATGACAGCCTGAGTAGTTTTAACCCGCCCAGAACAACCACATCACCACTGGACCTGTCTCAGTCATCACCAACCCACAAAGTCAGGCCTTCTAGGAACCCTCTAATGGATTGATTTGGATCCAGTTGTGCTGCTCGGGATCCACCTTCCAAAATAAGCTCTATTTTGGCTGCCTCGGCTCTGTTTTAGCTCCTATCCAGGTCAGTCGGTCTGTCCTCTGTGCCACAGTGCGTCAGCCCAGGATCCTCTGAGACATCATGGCTACAGCCAAAGCTCTGCACAGCTCCACAGTCACAGGTAGTGGAATGTGTAGGAGAGCAGACACGAGGAGGACTCCTCCAAAACTCCCTGTTTAAACAGGCACAGACCCAACAGGGATCATCAATGGCCTCCTCTGTCTCCTCGTCTGCAGCAAGAGCAAAACTTCCTAATGAAGTGAAAGGCTGGGTCTTTTCTCTCACTTTAACGTGACTCTCAGTCTTCCTCAACCTTTCACCATCCTTATCCTCCGTTCTTCCTCTTCCTGTGAAATCCTGAACCTTCTCTCCTTCTATCTCTGTCCCTCTTCTCCTGATCCTCTCCCTCTTGCTCTCTCTGTCTCCCTCTGCCTCTTACAGCTGCTGCCATCCACACAGGACCTCCCAGAAATGTGCCGATTCCGGTTGCTGGGCAACACTACCATACTACTGAAGCTTCAAATGGAAGCCTCGCAGAGCAGCCTGTGATTGGTCGGCCCTTCCAGTGGGGAGGGGTCGCTGCTGCAATGTTGTAAGAGCACATGAGTTTATATGCATGCTTTGTTAAAATAAATATGAGCCTCAAGTGCTCTCATGTTTTGTCAGCGTCTGGTGAAGAAAAGCAAATGTTGCACTATTTTGACTCAAGGTCAAAGAATTATTACAGAAAACCCAACTGCACCCAGACTAGAGGATCAAATGCTTAACAGTGATTCATGATCTGAATTAAACCGTTAAGTCTGGGGATGAAGGGTGCAATGGCAGAGTGAATGTGGTGAAATTGAATTTTCAGTGAGTTAAACCCAGATCAAAAAAGTGTGTTTCTTTATTAGCAGCATGTACAAATGTGCTGCAGTACTTTAAGGACCATACCGGTCTGTTTTTGACTTATCATTGGCAGAGATTGCGCCTATCTGTCACCAATCTTGATGAAATTCGACCTTCAGTAGATCTCAGACTGCATTTTTAAACCCCATTCATTGCCATTCATGTTGAAACAGGGTAAAGAAACACTAATGGACCTGAAAGTTGCTAGGTATGGGTAATTCACCCTTCTAAAGAGAACGTCTGCATTCATTTGGTCAAAAATTGCTCAGAGAGAGAGAGAGAGAGAGAGAGAGGTGTCACTGAGATGAAAGTTATTACGCCTAGAAAAATAGTTCCTTTTAAGTGCTGCCTTCCAAGCTCCAATATTGGCGTGAAGAAGGATTTTACACAGATGTTCTTTTTAACTAACGTTGTCACACATTTTCAGGTACCTTCTGTAACGTTTACTGAATACAGACAAAATGTAAACAAATATGATATCTCATAGATAAAGCTATTTTGGGAGAAATGTGTAGGGTTTATGTAACCTATATGGCCGATGTTGACAAAAGAAAATGACAAGTAGTAACACTGATATGGTCCTTTGAGGGGGAGCTATATGACTCAGACACATAAAAGTTGTCCTCTTTTCTTGCCAAAGGGCTTTTTTGCATGTGAACACAAACAGTGCTGTTCTTTCTCCGCCGTGCCACTCTGCTGTGCCACCCAGTCCCAGTGGTCATGGGAAAGGAGCGTGGGAGGGCCTCTCATCAATATTCAGCCACTTGTCAGTGTCCACACGCACACAAACACAGGAAATGCCGCATATTTACACAAACAAGTAGAGTCGCATATGCAAACAACTGCACAAACACACAAACATGCATTAGTGTGTGTGCATATTTGCACATTAACACGGTAATTGGTATAGTTGGATGTGTTTCGTCCGACAAGTGATCTCTCCACATGACTCCGTTCACACACCTCCCGGCACAATATACGCTTCCTCTGTTTTCCCAAGCAGTGATATAGAAAGGCCGAGCACAAAGGCTACACACACAGAGCCTGTGTGAGCAGCAGAGACACGACGGAATTAATTAATCTAAACACCATTCATCAGCCTTTTGTCACAATTCAGACGTCCTGATTTACACACATCTCACAGAAAATGACCGCACACTGGCAGACTCTTTTATCGGTGCTCTTCATCTTAATTTGCCTTTCAGCGAGTTAACATTTCACATCCTCTCTGCGTAACAAGTGTGATTATCTTCCTCTTTAAATATCTGCACTCTGAATTTCAGTGTTTTCACATGACTTGTAAGGAAGTTAAGACACACTTAGAGCAAGTTATCTGATCATTCTCAGCGACAGAGGCTAATGCTGGAGATAAAAATCAACCAACCGCAGTTAAGGCCGCGGTTAAAAGGTAAGTGACGGCACTTACAAATATTTTTCTCACTTTTTCCAAGAGTGCATTACGGCTGCTGCTCATCGTGCTGATTTACTCATGTGGGTCACAGCAGATGGAGAACCCTTTTAGTTCCCTTTTTCTAATTCATGGTAAGTTGTTTTTAGTGGAGAGTGTGGGTGGAAAACCCTACTGTTCCTGTGAGAAGAAGAGCAATTACTGCAGCACAGGCCAGGATTTGTTTTTGTAGGATGAAGAGCTTAGCATGTGTGTATACAAGCGCAACAGGACATGATTTAGGGAGTATATGGATAGATTGCTCAACATGGCATGTGTTGGCATGTCCATATGTGCTGTGAGCTGGTGTGTGTGTGCCTGCTAAATGAACATTCTTTCTACTTATCACACTGCATGTCTCCACTTCCACCAGTTCTGGAAGCTGGGAGTCAACATGTGCAGGCTGTCAGCATTTTTCAGTGTTAGACAAGGAAGCAGTCTGTCCAGTGACAGATAACTTACAACCATTTTGGAGTGGAAAGTGAGGAAAATATATGAAATATACAGGGGGAAGAGCAACACACAACATGCAACAAAGATGCTTGACTGATTCAATCCGGGACCTTTCAACTATATGAATCCATAAGTGCTGCAAACAGTCACCAGTTACTTTAATGCTCCTTCCATTGCAATGTCAGTGTAAACCTTTAACGTCAGTGCATTTCTGCAGAGGTCAGAGTCAAGGTCAGTCATTAAACTGTTTACATAAAGCAAAAAAAAAGTTAGTATTTGTGCAAACAGTATGGTGAAGTTGTAAAACTGTGACATTTCCTTTAATCCTGACTAAAATCCTCGTTGCTTTGCAGGTGGATCAGTATGAATCCACAGTGTTTCGGAGATCAAACAGCTAAAAAGACAGACAATCATTATCTGCTCTGCCATCAATCTGAATAAATGACCTCCGGTGAAAAGCCTTGTGACAAACTGTTATTGTCTCCATGTTGCGGCCGGTGCATTGTACTGTACTACACTGACAATTTGGAGTATTACAGTGGAAGGACCCCTACTTCTCCCTGTGACTGTCACATTCAATCACTGATCACTGCAGTAAAGATTTCACCACGAACCGCTCTGAGCGAGAGACGTGCAGTCAATAAGCAATTCAAAGGAAAATGGCCTGCTGCAGAAAATCCTCCGCTCAACGATATGTGAGAATGGATGAAACAGTGAGCTGCATGAAAAGAAGTGGACAGGGAGCCCTTTTCAGATACGACCTAATAACATTAAAGATAATAGAGTAAAAGTCAGCACAAGGTAAAAGGTGGGTTCACTAAAGATCCAAGACAACAATTTCATGATACCAAGGATTTAAAGCATTCAGAAGAACCTGAGCTCACACTGGTGTCTGTGAAGGACAGTCTGTCTGCAATGAAGTGTGAGAAAAGTTCACCCCCTGGTGGCAGGTTGGAGAAGCTTCCATGCTTTCAAAGCTTTTCCGCCAGAGAGCTGATGTGATCGGGGGAACGAGGAGTCTGACAGGCATGCTGATTCACTCAGAGGACATCAACACAATGCATCATGGAAATACATTTGTTTCTTATTCATGACGCATCAGACAAGCATTCAATAAATGGCCAACCCTCAAACATCTCCACACAAAAACATTTATTTTTAGATCATTAAGCACACTTTATGACAGCTGCATGGAAAATGCCATTTACCATTAGACCATTAGATTCGCAACTGTGATTTATACTGTAAAATCTCAACTCTTTGCATATGGGCCTCAATGATGTGTCACACAGTTATGCGTCCTCTTCTGTTTGGGATCAAAAGACAACTCCTGCACTCAGCAGGCGGATACCATTACTGGTAAAAAAGGTGGTGGTGGTGGGGGAGGAATAAGCTTAGAGTTCCTGATGAGCATGTAAGTTTATGTTACACAGGAAAATATGACCATTTTATATCACTGAACAGGGTACTGCAGCGGGAAAATCTTACATTCAAGTAACAGTGTGCATGAACACGAGCTCATACATATAGTACAGCTGTTAAGCCCCCAGCCTGAAAGCACTCATGCAAAAGATAGGTGGAGGAAAAAAAAGGAGGAGAATGAGGGTGTGAAGAAAAAAACAGGAAGAGAGATAAAGACACATGGAGGATGAAGAGAGGCAAGGAGGAAGCCATAACAAAAGACTCACTCCTCCAGCCTTGGCTTTGTATTAAAGCAGAAAGCACGGGCACAGACACACGGCAAGGCGAAGAAAAAAGAAAGCAGAAAGAGGGAAAAATCCTCTGGCTGGTTGGCGTTGGATCCTATAGTTTTGGTCTCTGCCAGCTATCTTGAAGGGGAGGGCATTTCGTAACTTGAGTCCAGGCAACAGAACTGATAAAGAGCAATGTCTTCCCCGCCAAAGACAGTGCACTTAAATGCAGGACAACCAGCAGAGCGGACACATCCAACACTCAAGTTTACTGTAACAGAAGCGATGGCTGCACATTTTTTGATAACTACATAAAGGATATCTTGTTGAATGATGTGCACAGCCTTATAACTGAGCCACATCACTATGATTCACCATTTTAAATCCATGATAGGATTAAGACGTCTTGCATGAAGTCAGCACAGTAAACAGAGAAATTCCAGAGTCATGAAAGCGAAAAACATGTATAGAAAGAGTATCTTGTATAAGCATGAGTCAGCCGGCATGCACTCTGTGGAAATGGCTTAAAGCTTTTTTTAATTATGAAACCATAAACAGAAACCATGGAAATCAGAACCAATATGCGAGATAACATGCTCAGTGATATCTGGGTATGGTTGTTATTATATAACATTGTCGCTGATAAACATATCATCATATCTGTTTATGTTTGCTTGAGGAACAAAATGTTCTGGAGATGCATCCTTTTCTGGTGCACCCAGCTCTCCTCTGTGCCGTCGCTTCTGACGTTGCTTTTGGCAAAGGCAGGGGCTTATTATGGGCTGCTTGAAACCACGGATGCACAGGACTAGCTGCTCCCCTGGGGAAACTTTAACTTGCTGAGATGTGCCCCTGAGAGCCCGGCAGCTCCCATTGGTTTGATAATCCTCGCACACATGGCTGACACAGCTCCAGCTGCAAACTCAGTGCCAGCCTGTAGATGTCCAGCTGCTGAGGTTTTAGTGTGCAAATCAGTCTTTGAGCTGACCGAGCTCAGCCAGAGCCAAGTGTGTGCTATTTTGGAAAAAGTCAGAATGCTGCTGCAGCACTGAGTACAGTAGGGTACAGTATGGTACAGTGGGTTACGTGACTTGGTGGACTTATCTAGCATTAAAAAAAATTAAGAAATAAAAATAAAAATTTGATGGCCTGTCATGATCTTTACTGTATCCGCTCATTTTACAATATAGTCGGTGAGAATTTTATGACAAAGGTAGAAATGTTCAAAAATTAGTCAAACTAATGAGGTTTTATTCACGCTGCGTTTAGTCACCTTTGTCGACTTCCTTCCTCACTCTCTGACTGGTGTTATGCTGGAAGTTGGTGAAAGAAGATCAAATTAAATGTACAATCACCTTGAACTTGAACACTGATGGAGAGATTAGGGGCGATGTAAGCACACAACCAAACAACACACAGTATGTGGCAAAGATAGAGTCATTTTTAGACATTTTAATGTAGAAATGTTTAGATTGTACATTAGCGCTACATGAGAGAGGAAAGATCAGTAACAAAAGCTAGACATTATGTTGACTTTGTTAAAAAAAAAACTTAAAATTGAAAAAAAATGACACTTAAAATTATTTAAATTCTGTAAACTGAGCCAGCGAGTCCTTTTCATTTTTGGTCGTACAGTTTAATTTTGTTATATTTAGTTTTAAAGGTCTATTGCTCTTGGAAAGGGTGTATTTACATTAGAATGTTTCTTATTATCATTATAGTATATCATAATATCATGAAATGTTCTTTAAATGGCAGTAATAATGTATATTGCAGTTACTGTGTATAATAGGACGATATATATCCTCCAAAAAATTTGTTTTGGCCTATTTTTATATACATTTGCATATACTGATGATTTATTATGTTCCACTTTGATCACCTCTATTCTGGTTTGTTCTGTCAAACATTACTTTTGAAGCAGGAGAGGGAACGTTAAGGTGTGAATCCATCAAAGTTGTTAAGGACAGATCAAACAGTTGATCAATTAATAAGCTATACACTTCTCAGTATAACGACTGAGGCACCGCATTAACGAAGGTGCCTTAATGGCCACAATCATGTCCACTTCGCAGAATGACTTCAGTCATTCGTGGCAGTGGACAGTCACAGCAGCAGTCAGACAAGTGAAAAATCAAAGGGTTAGTATAGATACACTCAGCATGAAGCCCTGCTTTAACAAGTGACTCCCTCCCTGATCTCTAGCATTATGCCCTCATTCACTGATGCTATATGAACTGACAACATGCTCTGTGCCGGCCCATGTGCTGGCAACGAGATGCATTCTATACAGATGTTGTCTCGTGCAATAGCAGCGTGCATCCTACAGCTGCTGTCTCCAGCGGTGGCACATTCAGAGCTCTGCTGGCTCTCGTCTCTGTGCTTTCTCTCAGTCTGCAGACCTAGCACACTGCTGTCAAAGGCTCGGGCTCAAAGTGGAGGAATGTGCTGTCAGTGCCTTACAGCTCTGGTGACGCACTCTATTTTTCATCAGCACTGGCGTCACTTAAACAGGGGCATTGCATTAAGAAACTCTCAGCCAGTAACAGGAAACGGGCATTCCTGCTGTAACGGCTTTATGGCAAAGATGCCCTCCAGGAATGAATGGCATTATCTCAATGAAGGGTAAAGCCCACTGGAGTTTAGTTGCCACCTTGCCTGTGCTATGTTATATATTCAGTGTGCTGAGTACATGAGAGCGATTATGAAACCCAGAAAAAATCCATGCACAAAGATCAAACCTTCTGGATGGCTCTGAATGACACGGGCAACAGGATTATCAAGCGTTTGGTTTAAAAAAAAAAACAGTCATGCACGTCTCAACTCTAATACATATCTTTTATGATCTGAAATTACAACAAACTGCTATATTATTAGAAAGCAATCACTACACAAGCCACAAAAGAAAGTGCGCAGCAGTATTGGTGCAAAGTGTCGACAGATCGATGCCAGGAACAAAACCGGGGGCTTTTTGTACAATTTCACAAAACACATTATGTGAAGTGTGGGCATGCAGCATCGTCCTGCTGTGTGGTCCAGCTGCACATTGCTCCGCACCAGTGAACTTTCTGACAACCAGTTACCCAAATTCCCTGCCAAATGGTGAAACACATGGCAGCACATTGACAGACGTGGTGTGATTACTTCTTCTGTTCCTTCCTCAGCTCTCCTGGGCATGCAGCGCGTGTACTTTGAGGGCATAGATGCTTTTTCCACTGTGCTATCTTGACGTATTTTAGGATACTCCACCCAAGGCAACCTCTCCCTTTAGGTCAGAGTAGTGAAGTGTAGTGTTGTATCCTTAAAGGCCAAGAAAGCCTTTGGCTAAACCCAGGATGTCCTCTCTGCCTTCCAGTGCTGTTGTCAGCACAGCATTAGAAGTCCAGAGGGACTGGAGCCCACCAGCAATGATGAAATGACATTTACAACAGAACAGAATCATCCCGCTCCAGCTCCTCATTAAAGGCGGACCGGCCAGAAACCATGAGCCTCAGTCTGTTTGACGGGCACATTAGTGTGCAGCACGTCTCCACTGTCCCCTTATAACAACAGCGAATGCCCACAGTCATTGATTTGCACCATACTTCCACCTTCCTAAGCTCTGGCCCTCGGCCCAGTCATGTGACTTTCTGTGGTTAAAGCTTTCTTTGGACTGAAGCTGGAAGGAAGAAGATCAGCCACTATTTCAGAAACACAGACAGACGGACATGTTCCTTTCTCTCTTATGCAACGACCACAGCAGAATGAAGCATGAAATAAAATCATAATCAGTACTGGTACTGGTGCATTAAGAGAACTTCACACTTTAAGGAATGCATTCATGCACTACTGTGTGCTGTGCACTTAGAAACAAGACAGAGATTTAAGCCAGTGAACTGCAGAGGCTGATTGCCTGTGAAGGGCTCAGTAGAGACCCGTGAAGGTCTCATATTCATTAAGATGACTGATCCTTTATATATGGCATTAGATCATGACATGACAGGGTAATTCATCTCAACGTTGCGCACCAGCTGGTAAGTACATGGGTAAAAAATGCAAGTGTTCACGCACATAGGATAGTAAAGGAATGAGGGTCCATATTGATGCACACTACAACAGGAGAGCAGTGAAAAGAAACTTAAATGTGCCTCTGCGGAGAAACAAGGCAGGAGAGTGCTTATTTAGCTAAATACTGAAGGTTATTCATTGCCAGGCAAGGGTGGAATGTGTGCAGAAAATACTGGACAAAGCCTGACATCGATTTAATTTTAGTCCAAGCAGAATAGACATGTTTTACTGGAGACACAAGCTTACCACACACAGGCTATAGGATTCATCACATCCCTAAAATAACAGCTCAGACCAAGCCGCATTTTACACACACACACACACACACACACGCACACACACACACACACTCAAGCAATGCCACACACATACACAATGTAACCATCACACAAGAGAACACACTCACACCAACAAATATACGGCAGAAGCTGTGAGGAACTCATATGCCCAGTCAGAGCTGTCACAGTGTCCTCCAGAAATGAGTCATTTCTCCGAGCCTGCCGAGGCTCCAAAAGCATCGCTCACATGACTCTGTTGTGATTTTAGTCATAAGGGTGAGCTCACAAACACAAAAACAACACAGGTGTCCTCAATGTGTGTGAAGACACATGGTATAAAAGCATCTGGGTGGAATTTTTGCATCTCATTCACACAAACAAACGCATGTTCCAGCTCGCCGCCCCTCCCCAAGAAAGAGGTTGTTTACTAAGAGCACAGGAAGGGAACATGAGAGGACAGACCGAGATCTGGATGCCTTCAGTGACTCAGCACACACACCGAAGAGGAGAGGTAGACACCAGGTTTTCCACCACCACCCACTTCACTGCTGTCTCCATGAATGGGAGCTCCACCAGTGCCGCCCAGGCAGGTAGACTGCATTCACACCGAACATACTACTCACATGTCATAGAGCCGGTAACCCATGGCAGAGCCCGGTCTGCTCGAGTGGGACCCGGGGTCTCGCGATCGCCGGGGGTCCGTGCTGCTCACCACGGCACGCCACACGCTGGGTTTGTCCATCCTGTATGCTGGTCAATGGGACTCGACGGTGGGATGGCGTGCGCACACGGAGGCTCACTCACATTCACTCTCCTGCCTCTCCCTCCCAGTCACAAACACGAGCTGCCACAGAGCAGTGTGTGTGATGTAACAAGGAGCGTCCAAGAGGCTGGTGGCTGACGGGGGGGGGGCTGGTGATATCGATGGAGGAGGAGGAGAAGGGGAGGGATGGGGCAGTTTCATAGAGCCAAGAAGCTGAAGGAGATGTCTGATGAGAAGCAGCTGTTTTAAAGGTGCATGATGGGTAATTCTTTATAGGTGCCAGCAGCTGGGAGGCTGCCATTCCTGGAGAATAAGCAAAAGGGCACACACTGCAGGAGAGCAACAGAGAGATTTCACCGCTCTTCATGAAAACAGAGGAGCATCTGCGTACGCCTGTCTCCACCCTCTTATCAGCTCTGAGTAGTACAGTCCTCAGCCAGGCCACGCGATTGGCTCCTTGGTCTCCATAGAAACAGGAGGATGTGTCAGAGGTAGGGCTCATTAACATGCCTCCTCTCCCTCCCTCTCATTTTGTTTTCACTCCCTCTCTCCTCTCCTTCTCTCCTTTCCCATTTCTCTTCTTCTCACATGCTCACTCCGCTGCCCTCCCTCTCCATCCTTCACTCCCCTGGAATCAATGCACTTTTTCTCTGTAGTGTCTTTCAAAACCGTCTAATGAGGAGTGGTGCACACAGGTAAAGACGCTGCAAAGCTCGGCTTAATTACGTCTGCAGAAAGGAGAAATACTACATAACTAAGAGAGAAGTGAGATAATGGTAGGAAATGAAGAAAAATTAGAAATAATCTGCAGTAAAATGAGTAATTTGTGAAAAGAGTTTTTAAGTGTGTCTCTACAGTTCTGGACTTTATATTGTCAGAAACACAAAGTTGGTGAAACTGAAACTTTGTGGCTTGCACAGACATTGCATCATGTACAAGCAGTGCCAAAACGAGAAAGGAAGTGTGTAATATTAAGCAGAAATAAGGCAATATTGCTGAAGAGTCCATCTGATATCAGAGAGATAATAGAGGTTCTGGCTGCAAAATTGGTCAAAATGTGGACAAGCTGTAGAATGAGACTTTTTTTCTCCACAATGTACCTACTGTGATACCTGCATCAGGTAATAGCATCCACAGCAGGACGGTATAAGGCAGGCAGAAGAGTAACTATGGAGTGTCTCTGGGCTGATGCCTCACGGTCTCCAGGGTCGGATTTATTTTATCCCTGGTAGACTCGATGGCACACAGAGCTGTCGATGCATCGAGTGTTAATGCCACGGTGTGCTGTCAGACCTTTGTCTGTTTGTTAATTAACTCATGTAGTGGTTAATAGTATATGTGCGTCATCTTACTGCAATTACACTGCCTGCGCACTTCCTAATTATCAAACACAAGTGTTTTTCCCTCCAGCTGTGACATGGGCCTGTCCTCACTGAGCCATTTGTGTGTGTGTGTGTGT
>JAQFJB010000002.1:18659179-18672417 GCA_029874875.1 Naso minor | reverse complement strand
GAGAGGAGCGTGACGGGGAGAATGCAGTGGAGGGTCCTGTTGAGGTGGAGGACATGGATGAGTGCCTGATATACGAGGGCCACATCTGCCACCACAGATGTGTCAACACGCCAGGCTCTTTCCGGTGCGAGTGCCTCCCTGGATACGTGCTGCAAGAGGACGCTTTCACATGCGCACCAGGTAAACCAGGGACCACCGGTCTTGTTTTGTCACACAGTGCTAGCAGCCAATTCCATTGATGTACTGGCAACAGGAAAGTGACTCTCTGTGTCATTTGCTCTATGAAAATACAATTTACAGTCTGCATTCTTGTCAGGGAGACCCCATTTGTTGTAATTTGTCTACACATTCGCAGTGTATTATTTTCCTGGTCTCTTTGAGTTCCTTCCTGTCTGCAAGCACTGATACCGCTTAATGATAGTTATTTTAATCACACACTAACATCCCTTTCCTGGACTAACAGCAATGCTTTTAGTTCATACTAATCTCATCTCTGCTTGTTGTCAGAAAGCTTTTTAGCTTTATGCAGTTCGAAAATCATTCTTTACACAAACTGACGGTTTCCTCAGATGTACTGTTAAGAAGTGTTTTCGGGTTATGACGTAGCGTACCACACTTTAATTAACAGTGGCTTTCACCAGCACAAGCCTGTCTCAACAGGATACTAATGCCAGAGCTCTCAACAAATTACAGTGAGGGATGGGGCTCACTAATAAAACCAAATGTTTGTCTGCAGGCTGTTTTTTTCCTGTCTCACCTTCACTGCTATCACCACTTTCATCTGTAGCCCCTAGCTTCATATCGTTGGATGAAGATGCAGGAATTGCTTCATGTTAAAGCCTCTCACTCAAACCGCAGTGGATTGAGAGGTGGAACTCTTGATTACAGTGCAATGCATCGCCCCTTGTGATGAGATTATTCATGTTTCTGCAGAGACGGTGGACGGGGAGAACAGACTGCAGGAGGATGACAGGGCGGCCGTGGAGCCCACTCCACCACTTCTGCCTCCCACCGAGGCCCCCGTCCCACTCAACCCCTGTGAAGGTTAGAAATGAGCAGAGTGATGAGCGAACGTCAGGCCCAATGAGCACTTTCTCTTCATTCTTATGTCTTGAAGAGATAGTTCACCCAAAAATGAAAGTTTATGCCAATGGCAGGTCATCTCCCAAACAACTGAAGCAAATAGTGACCCAATTTCAAACGTTAAAAAAAAAATTACATAATAATATTCCATAATACTTGTCCAAGTTAATCCAAGTGTCCTGAAGCCTTGAGATGCTTTTTTGTTTTGAAAAACATCATTGATGCCATGTTTTTAGCCTCAGTATTAACTGTATGAGCCATATTCATATGTGCACACTCGCACTCCTGAATCTGAAGCTCATATTAAGAGCTACAGGCTACAGTAAACAGTGAGGCCAAAAACAGTGACCATTTTCAAAACAACAAGGCTCTGGGACACTTGGCATACTGCGGACAAGCAGTGTGGAGGCATTTTATTGTTTTATCATGTATTTTTCACTGTTTAAATCCTAGTCTCCATTCACTGCAATTGTTTGGGACATGACTTCAGCACCTTTTTCCTGTGAAACTCCAGCAGCCTTTTGTGGACTAAGAAAAACCACACCTTCCATCCCCAAGTGGGTGAGTAGCTAATGACTGAATTTTCATTTTTGGGTGAACTGTCCCTTTAATCAGAGGCTTGAACATGCATCTCGATTCAGTCAAGTGTGTTAAGAGGAGAAGCCAGCACCTGCTTCCATAGACTGACATGTTTTTTCAAACTTACCCTTTCCATGAAAAGTAATTGTGCTACAAATGTCAAACACAAGTGGTGAGATGGTATCAGAGGTTAGTACATTTTCCGCACCAGCCACTCATTCTCATGAGTCCTTTCTATTATAATTCATGCAGGGTGACATTTTGTTTTTCTTGTTTGGTCTCCATGACACCAGGGTGGAGGTCTATTAAACATGGGCCAAAAGTAGGAAATACAATATAAACAGGTCAGGGATCAACCTGGAAAAAGGAAATGAGCGAACGGCAAAACAGTAAATAGTGTTCTTGTCTTTCACCCGGAGCTACAAAGCTCTGCTCTGTTTCTCCCTAAATACTGTTGTGTGTATACTGTATTATTTTCAGGAAACAGCCCATGTGAGCACCAGTGCACCTCAGTGGGTGGAAGGCCACAATGCTCCTGTTTCCCAGGATTCTCCCTCATGGCTGATGGACGCTCCTGTGAGGGTAAGAAACTGAGCACATTTCCTTACATCACGGCGAGGTAGCATGTGGAAAGTTTGTGCAATCACAGACGTGAGATATGGCTCGCAATTTAAGCCCCCGTTTCAGGTTTCTTCCTCAACCAGGGGAGTTTGGTTCCAGTTGAGGAGACTTTCTTGGCAGGACTGTCTGCTGCTGATTTGTCTTTTTCTCTAATCAGCGCCTCTAGATGTTCAGAGGAGATACAGCCCTAATCCCCCTTCACTCTCAGCAACACACTGTGAAGCAGACAAAAAAATAAATAAATGAGAGACGTTCTTTTCATCTCTTTTCGCTCTCTACCAGAGGGATCATCCCAACCATACATGCATTATCACGACATATCTCACCAACTGTGTCTCATATATACCCTTCATTTCCACTCAGAATGCCGGTGGACTGTGTCTTTTATCATGAGGGTGATCAGCTGCGGCTCTATGCGTCTCCCCGAGGATAAATCTTTAAGTTGAGCCATAACCACTGGTCTGTCTCCAGCTTGACAGCAGCAAACTGAGGCAGTGACACAGAGAGAAGCTCAGTATGGTGACAAATTTCTCATTGTGTGGATGTAACACCCAGTGACTTTGCCAGTAATCTCTCTCCCAGAGGTGGACTCCGACCTGTCTCTCTTTAATATGCTTAACCGTTGACCGTTACACACAGACGCCCAGCATCTTCTGTTGTGTACTTTTTAATCATTTATTCTCCTTCTTCACACTGACACATACGTCTTCTATTCTTTTTTAAACTCCCAGACATAGATGAGTGTTTGTCCGCACACACCTGCCAGCTGAACGAGCGCTGTGTGAATACTGCAGGGAGTTACGTCTGTCAGCGACTGATCAGCTGTCCCCCGGGATACCAGATCAACAATGACATTTGTGAAGGTACACCACACCTCGTCAGCATCAAAGCATCGACTTCCACCAACAGTGAATGTGTTGTAAATACCAGCAGGAGAGTGTTTGTATTGCTGCATGTTCACAATGTAGGGAAAGCACATTGTTAGGCAAACAATCACTTTCACCACCCCTGAGAGTAAGTAGTGAAAATTAGATTATTTGTAGTTCTTTACATCCAGTGATCATGTAATTTCACATGTGAGCATGCACATTAGAGGGAATAATTAGGAATTTTTCTCCTGAGAGCGATTTCCGTAGAATTTGCTTGCCATTAGCTCTCACCATCAAGAGCTGCCCGGCTTTTCTTTGTGGGTGGCGCCAAACTTTGAGATGCAATAGTAAACCTCCCAATATGTCTCATTATTTCCATGCACCATAAATTGGGCCTATGCAGAAGTCTTGATCATAAAGCAGCAGCAGTGTGCAGGAAGAAGGACGCCTAAGATGAGTTTTAAGAGTGCTGTGAGGTTGCCACTGCAGATGTGTTTGTGTGGGCTCAGGCAAGGAGACGCGGAACTTAAAGAAAGTTCAGTCAGGCAAAATGAGCATTTAGCAAGGCAGTATGTTTCACAGTAACCCTCCAAACAGCTGCCACTTTAGACATAAGTGCAGAGTAAAACAACACCCTTGTGCTCTGCTACCTATTCCCTTTTCAAGACACTGCTCTCGCAAACGAGGCAGAGTCAACTCACAGGGAGAAACTAAATTATGGCTCTCTAGCTTCTCTAAACAGAATGACTCATTTTAGGCCACTTGAGATTGTGCAGTCTTATTTAGCAATATTCGTTATCTTCCTGACTCAATCAAAACTTTGACCCGGGCTGACACTTTTTGAATTCAACATCACACAAAATTTCAGAAGGGCAAAATCCCCCCCTTTCCTGTCTCATGGCTCAGTTAAACCAAAACACACAGATGTCATACAAATATTAGCTAATCAATTAAACTGACTCTTCCTGGGTAAAGCAGGTATTTGGCTGTTTGTTGTTTTAATGTTTTGGCAGGCAAATGACAGATTCTTATCAGAAGTTTCGAAACTGTTCTAGTAGAGTTTTATTTAGACAGAGAATGTCCTGTCAGCGTGCTTGTTACAATCCTGAAACATCAATATTCTTTTCTATAGATTCATATTTCATTCACATATAGATATTTTAAAAAGCCTGCTAGCAGTTCTCTAAGGCTCTTCTTAGCATGGTAACGTAGTCACAATCACAATACTAACCTGCTGATACATGTAAGGCTCACTATCTGATAATTTGTTTGCAACCAAACATTTACCAATCAGCAAGCACAAAGTACAACTGAGGCTGATGGGACTGTCAGTTGTGCAGGCGTTCTATGAAAAGATAAATATTGAGACAATCCTTAAAGTTCATCCAGAGGGAGAAGTTGTTTGTATAAAATATTATAGCTGTCTGTCCTGCATTTTCTAGAAATTTTTCTCTTAAATCCACAAATTCTTCCTCATGGTGGCACTAGAGGAAAAGTCATGAGGATTCTTCATCCAGAGTCCTTGCAGTTTAATAGCAATCCATCTGAAATTTACTGAGATATTTGTGGACAAACTGACCAAACAACAAATCAGCACTGCAGCTAAATTTGTGTAAAGCTTCTCTGTTCATAAAAAAGTGTTCCTGCACATGCATAGTATATCTATTCTGGACATAACAATATTGCATGTCCTGTATAGGGAGAATGCTATAGACTTGTAAAGGAGTCAAAATGGGAAAAAGCAGCATTGGGTTTACGAGGTTAAATTCTCCCATAAAGTAAGTGGACGCTGACATTTGTAGGTTCCTTGAGCTCGCTGCCTTCACTGGGAGGTCGCTGCCAATCCCTCGCACATTTGTCCAGCTTTCTTGCCTCTTTTCTCTCCGTCTCCGACGGTGTCAGGCTCACTCAGCTCATGCCGACTCTGCCAGGCTTGTGTCGGGAGCAAGATGCTCAATCACTTTCTGCTGTTTAGAGACCGACCCTGTACCGGCAGGGCTGCCTGCCAGAGCCGGTTTAGACCTCTGTGTAGCATCCAAAGGTGAAAAGCTTCAAGCCTCCTTGAAAATATAAGACTCTCATGCATTATGCACACACATATGCAGCACATTTTGTGTTCTCGAGGTTGTGATTTCCCTCCAGCTTTGGTTAATGCTACGACAACAGATGTTGACGGCTGATTGACAGGAGGTAAATCCCTGAATAGACAGGTGTTAGAGGACTCTGGGGTAATATACTGCAAAGTTCATTTGGCACAGCACGAGAAAACAACTGCATGTGTCTTCTGCTGGTCTAACATAGCTTTAGTTTTAATTACCATTAAGATGATTATTGTAATGAGTGATTAGTATAGATATGATTTTTTACTTTTAATGCAATTGTTCTACTCTTGATTAAACTCTGCAGTATTGACAGTAAAGCTTTATGATAGATGGACTGCAGTAAATGTGCGCACCTGTCAAATCTGCCATTTAACCACAGTGCCATCCAGTGGTGAAATGTGACATTACATCCATATATCTTTCAACATTCACAGTAGTTAATAGTAACCCATAAAGTGGATTACAAACTGGATGTAATAATGCTTAAATTGGGCTTAATGTGAAATTAATCACTTAATAAGTGCTCATTGGCTTATGTATTCATCTTCTTCAGATATCAATGAGTGCGTGCAGCAGAGCCATAACTGTGGCGTCGACTATGACTGTGTGAACACCGAGGGTTCGTTCAGGTGTGACCCTAAACCTCGCTGTCCTGTGGGCTTCAATAAGGATGCACAGGGGAACTGCATAGGTGAGGCAAATCATTTTCTTACTGGTACGTGTGTATTACAGCATGGTTGTTTCCAGTTTTTTGCAAGAGCTGGAGGACAACAAGGAGATTTTACTCCATTATACATATTTTTATGGTTTTAATTGTACTATTAGTGGAAATGAACTGATAAAGTGTTTGTTTGGGTTCAAAAATGTGATTCAGAATGAATATGTGTCACTGTATGAGGGTCAACCAAGCAAACAAAGGTCTTCAGCCTTGTTTTACAGACACAGAAGGTACTATTTTTTTTTTTTTTAGAGATGCAAAATCTTGTTTTGAAGCAGCAATCAGTGGATGAGGTCAATTGCAAAACTTCCCCGCAGGTGACTCACAGTCCACGTAGACACACCTTTGTGTGCCACGCAGATGAATCAGCGCGGGTGCAGTGACAGAGGGGTTAAATGCCACACAGACAGGAGATCAGAGAGGTTGCATTTCAGGGGCTGTGAAGGGGTGGATAAAAGCCAATCCTCTGTCCTCTTCTAGTACAAACTGATGCTGTGGAATTAGCCCCCAGGGGCAGGAACTGGGGCATGTCGAGGCAGCCGACGCCCCTGTAAAAGAAGTGTAAAAGAAATGCTGTGAAAAAATGAGAAAATCGAGCAAATGTCAGACGCACACATACAACAAAGTTATCCAAAGGGAATGCAACTGTGTGATGTGTGTTTGCTTTGATTTCGCAGCGTGGCTAAACAGCTGCCTTGGGGTTTCTCATGCCATGCCTTTGTGCCTTTGGGTCCTCTTCCTTCTCCTGTCTCTCTTCATCTTCACCTCTCTCTCTGTAACAGACATTGATGAGTGTGTCGCTTTGGACCAGCCTTGTAGCCTGGGATTTGACTGCATCAACACAGAGGGGTCCTACATGTGCCGGAGGAAGATATTATGTAGCCGTGGCTATCATGCCAGTCCTGATGGATCCAGATGTATCGGTATGGCTGTTAAACTTGAAAAATGGCCTCTCTGATGATTTGATACACAGACGTTAGGACACTGACAGTAAAAGATGTGATGCAGGCAACAGAGGTTGAAGGATGCCATGGTTTGGGCGGTGTCACACATTAAGATGATGGCTTAAAAGCCAACAACAAATCCCATCCATTCATAAAGTGGTGGCAGCTAAATGTTAGCATTGTCCTTTCATTCATTTTTCCTTCTCTATGACGTTCATGTGTGTCTTGTAGATGTGGATGAGTGTCAGAGCGGCCTGCAACGATGTGGAGAAGGTCAACTATGCCACAATCTGCCTGGATCCTATCGCTGTGAATGCCAGACAGGCTATCAGTACGACTCATTCAGGAGAGTATGTGTAGGTATGTTGGACATCATACACATTATCATGCAGAAGAAATACACATTCATTTTAAAGAGATTTAAAAACACTTTGGCTTTACTCTTCTGCCTCTTAGTTTCCTGCTCACTCTGTTCTTTTCCCTTCTTTTGCCCTTCACGACTTCTTCACTCTTTTGCTCTACTGTACTGCCCCACTTCTCCTTTGTCTGCCCACTCTGCTGCTCCTGTTTATTATTCTGCGGCGAAGGAGCTACTGCTGTTTTCCCGGCTCTGCTGCTGGCTCCTGCACAAGCCGCCGGGCCGATCACTTCTCCTGCTGCAGAGCGCTCTGTTCTGCCCCTGCTGCTGCTCCCTCTATTTGTGATTCAGTGTGTTGTGACTTTCATGATAATGGACTCAGCTCGAGTGTTTAGACTATCAGCAGGCAGCTGGTCCCCTCTCCTCGCACTCTCGTTGACATGCACACAAGCACGCACAGACATGCACACGTACGCGGCCGTGCAGGGCAGCCAACTCACTCACGCTTGGTTGCACACATGCACTTGCACACATGGGTGCAATACAGATTTATAAAGGTATGATGGCATTTCTTCCCCTCAGATGTAAACGAGTGTTGGCGCTACCCAGGCCGCCTGTGTGCCCAGACCTGTGAGAACACCCCGGGCTCCTATGAATGCTCGTGCACTTCTGGCTTCCGTTTATCCGGCGATGGCAAGAACTGTGAAGGTGTGCGCGTGTTAATGTCTACCTGCATGCATGTGTGCATTCACGTGTATGTGTTGCTGCCCGCTGTTCTGTGTTTTTTGTCTATCTGTGTGTGAAAAGGTGTGTGTTTGTATGTTTGTTTTTATACCAGAGCCTATATTAAAGCAGGCCACTATACAGCATCATAGCAGAGGCTTAAGAGAGTTATTAGTGTATTTTACTCATGCTATGCTTTCAAGCAGGGACCAGCCAAAATATAATTGGCTTAATGACAACATTTTGTTTATATGTTGGGATAGAAACATAGAAAATCCTTTGATCAGGTGAATTATGACAGTAATGAGCTCTAACCTCTAATCTCCAGATGTGAATGAGTGTTTGGCCAACCCATGCAGCCAGGAGTGTGCCAACATGTACGGTTCCTACCAGTGCTACTGCAGACAGGGCTACTACCTCAGGGAGGATGGGCACACCTGTGAAGGTGAGGCATGCTCTATTAAACTTAACAAATACCATATTTATTCCAAACTTGTGTTCGGACAAGTTCATGAATCAATCTCACATAATTTACTTCATTGTCATGGTCCAGACATCGATGAGTGTTCCCAGAGCATCGGCCATCTGTGCACCTACAAGTGTGTGAACGTTCCTGGCAGTTACCAGTGTGCTTGTCCTGAATACGGATACACCATGTCTCCAAATGGACGCTCTTGCAGAGGTGAACCCCCCCCTCTGAACAAACACAGAACCAACAGAATGCATACGCTCACTGCTTCTATGCGCGTGCGTCTCACAGAATTCTGCTCTGAATTAGCTTTTAGAAATGCTTCTGCACCCATTTAGCTTCACACTGAGTGTATGGTAATGGCTTTGCTCAGATAAACATAATTGGTAGTTTTACGGTGGCTCAGTAATTACGCAGCTTATAAAACTTTATTAGACTGAGAATCTTGTCTTGCTAATTTGAATTTTTTTTTATCTGAGCAGTTTTCCGCCTCCATGAGGACGAGTTTTCCTCTTACATGTTCCAGTCATGAGGCTTTTTCTCAAAATTCAATTGTCTCTTGATTAACATATATTTCCACAGCTCCAGGCGCTCAAACCCAGCTCTTGTGCATTAACTGTGTGTTTTAGATATTGACGAGTGTGCCACAAACGCCCACAACTGCTCTCTAGCTGAGACCTGCTATAACATCCAAGGGGGGTACCGCTGCCTTTCTCTCAACTGTCCACCAAACTACCGCAAAGTGTCTGACACGTGAGTGATAAAATAAGTTTAAACCCATAATAAAGTTCAATATGAGGCACTCTGTTCTGTTCTGTTTGTTACTCATATGAGGTTTGTTAGTTTGTATGAGGAATCTAGTTTTGTGGAGGGGATTTCTTAATCTTTAATGACTACCTCTCAGCACCTCTCCCTATCAAACAATAAACACCGTTTATGTCTTTTGCAAACAACTTTGAATTGCCCTGCTGTTGAAAAGTGCTGTACAAATACTGTTTTGCCTTGCGTGTGTCTCTTGTAGGCGCTGCGAGCGGATCAGCTGTCCAAACTACCTGGAGTGTCAGAACTCTCCTCTGAGAATTACCTACTACTACCTCAGCTTCCAGTCCAACATCGTCATCCCCGCTCAGATCTTCCGCATTGGCCCCTCGCCCGCCTACTCCGGAGACAACGTGATTGTCAGCATCACACAGGGAAACGAGGAGAAGTACTTCAGCACACGCAAGCTGAACGCCTACACGGGCGCCGTGTACTTGCATCGACAGGTTGAGGGTCCGAGGGATTTCTTAATCAATGTGGAGATGAAGCTGTGGAGACAGGGGACGTTTACCACTTTCCACGCCAGGATCTACATCTTCATCACAGCCAACTCACTCTAACTGTAAGAGACGCGCTGTGGCCACGATGGACCTTAATTCAGTTCATGAGGACTTTTCATGTCACTATTTAACAATTTCATAAAGTATACCACAGTGTGTCATGATGGGTTTGAGTAATTAAAGGATCATACCAGTCTATTTTTGACTTCTCACTAATAGCAGAGATTGCTTGTATCTTCTACAAATGTTAAAACTCAACCATGTGTGTACCTTTGTAGATCTCAGACTGCATTTTTAAACCCCATTTACTGCCATTCATGTCGAAAAAACGTATAGAAACCCTGTAGGACACGGGAAGGTTGCTAAATATAGGTAATTCACCCTCCCTACAGAGAATGTCTGCATTTTTAAAATCGCTAAGCAAGATAGAGAGAGGAGAGCCATTGAGACGAAAGTGATCATGCCTGGAAAAATAGTTCCTTACAAGTGCTGCCTACCTAGCTTGAATATTAGCATGAAGAAGGATTTTGACACAGACGTTCTTTTTAACTGACATTACACATTTGCAGGTACTTTCTGTAACATTTATAGAATATGGACAAAATCTAAACACCATTTCTCATAGATAAAGCTGTAAAGCTGGGAAATATGGGCGGGGTTTATGCAACTTGGCTGATGTTGACAAAGGACAATGACATGTAGTAACACTGGTATGCTCCTTTTAACTGTTCATTTCTCTGTTGGCTGATTCGCTTGGTAAAGGCGAACCAGCCAACCAGCCTCCTTGGCAGGACTCAGTGTTAAATATTGTTAATGCAAATTAAACTGTCCTCTCCCCAACGATGCAACCTGACTGCTGAACCCTCAGATAAATATTCATTTACAACTCACGTTGACTCATGACCTGTTTTAAGGCTCAGAAGTATTTTTGTTTCTCTGAAGAGCTTTACTGTCTAATCTGCATGAAGTCAATTCACACAGAGGACATTTTTTTCATTCATTTTCATGAAGACCTAACTAAAACTTGTATTTGTTGATGTGATTGTTTGCTTGTTTTTGTGATGCCACAGAACTAGTTTAAATGGAAAAATAGGTCCACACACATAGGGTGGATTTTTTTTTTTTTTTTCAGCTCTGGAAAAGGAGGCGGGTTGTGAACAATAACTGAGTGAACGAGGAGGATAGGGAGTATGAACATGATCAAGAGGAGAAAGAGATCGAAGAGATCGACTTTGAGGATCTCTTTAATGATGATGATGATGATGATGATGATGATTTGTAACAGATGTTACAATTTTGCAACAGCGGGCGTCAGAGGGATAATTAAAGAGAGGAAAATATTGAGGTGTTTGTGACGACCCTATCTCCCTGTGTTGCTGTTGTTGGTTCTCTGGCTGTTTCTTGCTGCTTGTTCTATGTGGAGGTGCTGGAGGCGGGCAGGCTGAGCTCATCAGAGGACTGGCCACACCAGGACCCTGTGTGCCAGGGCTGCTAAAAAACCTTCTTCAGGGTCAGTTGCAATTTGCTCACCTCCTCTCTACCACTGGATTTTCTGTCGGTGTTTGGCTTGTGTTTTGCGCAATACAACACTGCATCCACACTTTTCCACTCATGCACTCACTTACGCTACTGTGCTGATTACACACACCACTGTTAGTTTAGGTTCCTCATTTTATGTTATCTTTAATAAATAATTACTTAAAGTTAATTTGATTTAATGGTTTGTATGTCTCCCTCTGTATTGTCACAGCCATGTGGCCTGGCTTGTGACAGCGATCTGGACAATTTCTGCTTTATTTTTGCTGTTTTTGTCCAAAAATAGAGTCGAGATGTGTTTGAATCTTAATAATAGCCACTTCACTCAATTCCCCGAGTCAGAATTGTATGGAGAAATGTGCTCATTTGTCTCTGTATGCTGTTTACTTCAAAAGTTATGCTATTTTCTAGTTTTTTGCTTTTTCAAATTTGGAATCGAGATAGGTATACTAAAGAGTTAAAAATGAACATCATGGGACATTATTTCAGCCTGGGACTTGGCAGAATCTTAAAACAGACACTTTAACGATAAAGAAAAATCAGGTGGCGAAAAAAAAATCCAACCTATGCATGTGGACTTATTTTTCCATCTGAACTAAACTCTTTTGGCTTAATGGGCTAACATGCATCTTCAACAAGGCAGATATTTCACTGTGTAAAACATGAGTAGATGCCAACTCTGTCATATTTTGAATTTAGATTCTCTGAGCTGAAATATCTGCAAATATTCAAACAACTCAATATTGTCCTTAAAGAAAACATTGACGTGTTTACACGCACTAAAATGTCAAACATGGTAACAAGATTAAACATGCTTTCTGTTAAATGACAACTGACAGGAAGTAACTGCAGTCTGAGTTTATTATTATTTACATATTTTTATCAACAGTTTGGTTTTAAGTCGATTCAGAGGTGTCAGACTCACACCAGAACCATGAAATCTTTTGATGAACCTTCAAAGTGTCTTTTTGTGTGACACAATGACAGTTTAAAAAAAGGAAAAGAAAAAAAAAAAGATGGATGACGGTCCTCACTTCCTCCAGCTGCACAAAAATGAAACCTAAACATCCCTGATGAGCTGCCATCTTGTGCTGGCGACGTCATTTGGAGTCTGTGCAGTAGTGTTCAGAAGGCGGAGCTGCAGAAATGTAGGTCCCGCCCAAACACCCTCCTGAATGAAGCACTGGTCAGGGTTAACTGTCAATCTTGACATTACACCCACGGTTTTTAGTAACAAATAATGGATTAAAACCAAACTTATCATAAAAATGAACACTTGAACATATTTACCAAAGTGGTAGTATACCTTGAAGTTTTATGTCCATAAAAATGTCCATCTTACCTGTGAGAGGGACACCGGGTTGACAGACACGGCTCCTGTCAGCTTTCTGTTTTTAGATTTCAGTGGCAGTGTAGGCGGCGGCGCTGCAGGAGAGTCACTCTGCTGTTGAATTTTTTGACTGACGCCAGTGTCCCGGTGTTGATAATTTTTCTGGTCCCACAGACTCCGCAGAGCCTGGACACTCACCCCAGAATTCCTCTTCTTGTTGTAGTTCACCACATCATACAGCTCGTCTGTGTTTACCTGTAAATAGCAACTTGTTTTATTGTCTCTCGTCAACAGTGTCTGGCTCCTACAAGGAAAACAAGCAGAACATGTAAATGATGCAGGAAACATTCAAATTAGACCAGCAGTGAAGAAATTATGGACCTTTCGGATTAAGAAACTTAACTGATGTAGAGAACCAACTGTGCAAACAGTGTTTACTTTTCCAGTGTCAGAAACATGTAAAGCAGCTTTATCTTGTAGTTAGAACCTTCTGTAATCAAAATTAGATTACACTGGAATAAAAAAAGGAAACAGTAAAATCGTGAATAATCTCTTCAATTAGCCTGTTTCATGGTGACAGATTAAAA
>JAQFJB010000002.1:18568898-18591314 GCA_029874875.1 Naso minor | reverse complement strand
AGTACGCAGACATGTCAGTCTATCTTTTTTCTATTCTTTTTGTTGTTTTAAGGGGGGGGGGGGGGGGGGTTACTGCCAGTCATTGTGAGTCTAGAATTCTGGTTTTACACTTTAGTTTTGTCAGTTCTTTTTTCCAGGGTTGTTCCTGTCTTTTATTTCATTAATCTCATCTTGAGGATGTATAAACCTACATAGAGCTAAGCAAAGGATGGTTAACTTCTTCACTATTTCAATTGCACGAAGGGGAGCTGCAGCTTCTTTTAATGTGATTCAGCAATCTCTTTGTCTTATCCTGTTTCCATTTCTGCCTGCCTCTCTTACTGGTCTTTGTGCAGGAAGCTTACGTTACCAGGTGGCTAAGTAGAAATTTGAAAAATGAGATCATTACGGCTTGACCAGAGACAGCAGAATCATATCAAAATCGAGGGAGTTTTCTAATTAGGTCTTGAAGACTCACTCGTATTGATTGAAATACTTCAGGCCTCCTGTGCATGTCTTTGGACTTCTTAAAATATTTCCAATTATTTTATTCTCTACCATATCCCTGGACACATCTGAACTCACTCACTCTTCATGCTACCGAATCGCTGGTCTCCGCTAGTAGGATGGAGACTGAAAATAGATTTGCTTTACTTCAGCTCCACGGGGCCTCTGAGACCGGCAGTATTGATCTGTTTGTTACCTGTCAGAGACCTAAAGCTCATCTCCCTCCCTTGTGTTCTTGACTCATCGGATCAGAGAGTTGTGCGCGGGAGGATTCTGAGCTGGGGAGAAGCAGAGTGAACTCCATGACCTATATTCTTCATTGAATCTACCTGGGCCATGCAAGGAACAAAAGCAGCAGGGATGTGGCCTTCAGAACCCAGTGTTAGCGTTTCCTCTTTATTACTGGAAAGGGATCACAGAGAAAAAAGGTGTGATCGACTGTTAAGATCTTCTTTGTCTCACCTGCTAATCAGTGGACTTGTCCTTTAAAGGCTGTGTCTTTGTTCAGATTAGAGGACAATGCAGCAATTACACCCTGTTCAGACTTGCTTTCAGCACAAATACACAAGCAGTCTTTGTTAAAGAGTTTCATATCAGCGCTGTTACAGAAACATTTATTTTTGTGAAAGATAAACCTACAGTTAGCCTGTTGAGTTTCACACCCTGTGTGTAAAATAAACCTCATTAGCAGAGATGTTAAACCAGTGTTTTGATGATCATGAAGGCATAGCAACCGGGTTCTGCATCAAAATAGTCTCTTTTCACGTACCAACCAAGAGTCTTTATTTTTATCTTTGAGGCTTTCCATGTGCTAAACTTATGACCAGGATAGTGAGGTCTTCTGTTATGGTGTGAGCAATTTATGAGGAAGCACTGAAAATAATTCTTGACTGCTGAGAAAAAACACAAGTAAGATCCGACGTGACGCTTCTCATTTTATCAACTTCTTCAATCACATGGTGCTTTTGATCACAGTGATTATGTACTTTAATCTGCACATGGCAGCCCGCAGCATAAAGAGCAGCCCAGCAGGGAATCTAACAGCACATAATGTATGCACTCATCTGGAATCAGACATTTCGGTTCTGACGAGGGATAAATCCCTTAAATTATTGACTTTTCCTTGTATAGTGTCATAATAGCCTTCAGTGAAGAAAATCTGTTAGGAAATCCTGTCCAGACAGTATGATAACGACTGAACCTGCCTTTGATTAGCTTTACAAAGGATTAATAACCCTTGCTCACGTACCCAATGTAAAAAAAAAACCAAAAACCTTTAGCATATGGCAAACCAGAGATGAATTATAAATTGGGTGGGCAGCTCACTGTGGGATTATAGGCTTGGTCGCGTGCGTCCCCAGGGTTCCCTCCCCTAAAAGTAGCCTAAACCCACGCCTGGAGAGTTGGGATTAAAGGCCTTGGGTCAGCGGGTTTTGGCAAGGGGTCCTACTTATGTTTGAAGGACAGGCCTCTGAGATTGGATTGATTGGAGTCTCTTCAATATCCAACATGCGCCAAGATTATAATGATGGGATTCCCTGGTTTCTGATTGGGTTAATCCTGTCTCTTGTAATGAGTCTTTTAATCAAATACAATCGCCTGCTGATTGATGGTGTGATATTTGGAGAGGAGGAAGGTTGTGAGAAAGGTATTTGGAGAGTCAGTGAACAAATGCTCTTTTTAATGATTGATATTAGTTATTTATTGACTGAGCCACAGGATGTCAATAAACAGCTGTGTGAACCTTGGTTAATGGATAACTTAAGCATATCCCAGTAGCTGAGGAACCATTACTACTACCTTTTTCCCCCCATGTTGAGGATGATGTATGTGTACATTGAGATGTTTTGTAGAAGTTCTACGCGAAATCCATGTAGTGAAATCAGTGTGTGTCGCAGGACAGCAGCTATTAGTCATCAAAATAATATGTACCTTTTTTTTCTCACTTCTCTTATCCATTAATGAAATTAATTGAACAAAGTAAAGCTGGGGTAAGCAATGTCTGGAATCAAGCTAGCTGTAGCAAGAGACTCCTAAGGGAGCAACTCCATTGCACCCTCCCCTCCCTGGCTTTACCTCCACTCACGTTTTATTTCATTTGTTGAAGTGAGTAAACTGGACCGTCTCAGCTCGATTCAAGCTGGCTGACGGTATGGCCTGCAACCAGAGGCCAGTTTTAGAACGTAAGACATATCACTCATTTCAACAGCAATAATTCAACATCAATATTTTTAATATCATAGCAAAATAAGGTTATGTCGTTGTCCCCCCCCCCAAAAAAAAGTCTGCAGATGAAGATCATCATAGTATTGACAAAGTTAGCACCCTTTCTCTGTTGTTGCCTCTTAAAAAAGCATATGGAGCCTCAGTATATCTGTTCATCATTACTATCTCAGAGTTTGGACCATCATCTTTCCTGAAATGTGGCAGATAGTCTAGCCGCGCCGCACGAGACGTGATGTCACACACTTCTGTAACCCATTAAACCAGTTTTCTACATTCGCATATTCGTCTAAGTCCTGCAAGTAGGCCAGTTCGACTGATACAAATTTCCGGATTTTCCTTCCTCTAAAGGAATTACTGGGATTAATGCGATATGCAGTCAAACAGAGAAAATCCCGCAGCAGCCCGTCACGTGCAGATGTAAGGGGGTAGCAGGTCAGAGAGAGAAGAGAAAGTGTACCGCTGTCGCTGCAAACAAGGTCACATTCGCTGCCTCAGGTGATTTCAGATTACTGCCTGCACTCGAGCTGTGAGGCGAGATGAGAATCAGAATTTCCATCGCATGGCTGGTAGTTACAGGATTGGAAATGAAATCTGTAATCGGGGGGGGTGATTATTTTGAGAAGGGAGAGAGTAGCCTAACCTAGATTCTGCTGCAGTTAAGATTTCTCTCTCTCTCTTTCCCTCTCTCTCTCTCTGTCCGTCTCACTTTGTTAGTCCCTGTTCATATTTTGCTGCCTTGCAGGCTATTAACAAATTAAGGTCAAAATTAAGGCAGCGCTAAAAATAGTGGAACAGTCTTATGGCACATTCAAACAACATGTCTGCTCTCTGCCTGTCAGCTGAGAATATCCCCCTACAGAAAGTAGGGGGATCTCAACCTCCTATGTGTGTTTGATAGTTATTTAATCTTCATGAACTTTATCCGTAAAAATCAAATAATATCCGCTGACCTTCCTCTACTCTGCTATGATCTCCTAAGGTATTAAGAGCATTAGAATACAGGCTTCTCGTGATCGCCCAGACACTATTCCATTTGCTCTACTTTTCCTCTTTGGTTTTCCCATCTGTGGAGTCACTGCTGAGCACGTGCAGGGGAGGACAACGTCCTGCGGGTAGGGGAGGAGGAGAAGGGGGAAACAAGGGGGAAGACGGGATGATGCAGCCCAGATGGAGCCTGACTGATTATCTCCACAGGGCGACGGCAGTATTTTGGGAGGGTTTTGAGCCCCAGTCCTCAGCTGAACCACAGTAGTAGAGATAAAAGTAATTTTAAAATGACAGTCAAAAACTTTTAACAATTCTGATTCTTTCAAAATTTGAATAGCTAGCTTCCTCATTTATCATGCATTTCTAGTTTGCACCATCGCTCCTCACCAACAGCTCATTTTCCCCTTTGCTGTATTTCCAGGCCTTTGGACAAGCCTACTCCAACCACAGGAAGGTGGCTGCGGATGGGGAGAGCCGTGAGGAGTCTCTCATCCAGGAGTCGGCCTGTAAGGAGGCCTACTACGAGCAAAGGGTCCTGGAGCTGCAGAATGAGCTGCGCCAGACACGCAACATCCTCACCAACACCCAGTCTGAGAACGAACGCCTGAACACCATCAACCAAGAGATGAGAGATGTAAGACTAGGGGGCTATAAGACCACAATTATGTCAAAATTAATTCTGGTTTTAATAAGGAGGTTACAGTTTAATCTGATCAAGTAAGTCAGCTGGATATGTATCATAGGATGCTACTAACACATGCTGCACTTAAGATGTTTGTAACATCGAGGCAAGAGGTCACTTTAAATAACATTACTGTTCAGCAGACACGGTACAGTGTTTTCCCTGCGTCAGTAATTTAAAAAATCACCTCGCTCCTGAGTTGAAGGGTTGTGTTTGTTGTCTTTTGCCGGCAGCTACTGAGAACAGCAGCCGTGTTTGTCTGATGATATTTATCTGCCTGACACTGCATAAATAACACAACAAACGGATATTTATCGCTAATCAATCTCAAGCTCGGTGTAGTTGAGCCCAGGAGGAAACTGGTACCCACAGATTTTCCTTTTTTATTTCATTTTATTGGGTGGAAAGATGAGAGTTCTATGTGAACAGGCAGACGAGTTGTGCTCCCAGAGGCTTCAGGGTGAGGCGGATTACTGCATAATTACTGCACCAACCATTTACCTCTGATACTTTGATATTGCTGTCCAAGCTTGTAGTATTCAGGGTGTAAATTCACAGCTGACGAGCGGTGCGATTCTGACATGCTAACAAAAGACCAATCATTCTGTGATGACACTAGGACAGGGACCGGGCTGACTGAAGCAACACCTCACCCTGAAGCCTAACACGATGTCCTCCACCCTTTTTGCGATGCGGGGTGGAGTTCAAATTACAGGTAGAAGAAGAACACCAAGATCATGGGAAAAATGCTCTATTGCAAAGGATGGCATGATTCTACACGAATAATTAACCAATTAATGTCTTAAATTTGTGTGAACCGTTGCATGACAATAATGCTGAACCTGTTGCCCCAGCTGTGCATTAGTGACATGCCTCATTGTAAGAACTCACCTCAGACAAGCCCGTCACCTGCCTGTTAACTGAAATCTGTGTTGCTGAAGCATGCCCGAGCCATTTCCCTGAATCAGAGCACTCTTCATTCCCTGCAGTTATTTTTATTCTCTCTCATCTCTTAAGCTTCCCTCACTATCATAATGTGATTCTTTATTGTCTGCGCCCCACTTTGGACAATGTCTGACCTCCTCACTGTTTCCATTTACATATAGGCACAGCTAATTGACCTCATTAGAAGAGACATGAGTGCCGGGCAGAGCGTGGGTTTGGTTTCTTTGCCAGTGGCCGTGCATGTGTGATGATGTGTGACGGAGACGATGATGAGGAGATTGAATTAGGAGGAGAGCAGCACAGGTTGACTGTAGGGGGCTTTGAGGATGCCTTTTTGACACAAAGTCAGGGAGACTTAAAGGGATGAAAGGAGATGAACAGAGTCTGACAGGAGGGCAGAGGGGAAGCTCTCACCAGAATGATAACGATGAGGGTTTGAAGTAGCAATTTGTTTGAGGAGTGAAGGAACAGGCTACTTGTGCTGGATTTAACATGAATTATTTACTACTCACAGCTCTAGTTAGGTGGATGATACATACTGTGGAGCTGCATCTTCTGTGCGTTCTACATTATTGTATCACGTCAATATTCTGTGCAGCAGTTCTGTGGTACTAGCAGCACTTTACCACTGCATTTTGGGTCAATTCTGGCCTCTCCATTCTTTCCTCTCTGTATAATGCTCACCATGTGGTAGTTAAACCCATTCGTGTTCCAAATCTCTCCGTGTTTTTGCACAGCAGATTTCTCTGATCCACTGTTTTGCAGGTCAAGTTGGTAATTCCTGTGTAATTGGAAGGGGGGCAAGTTAAAAAAGGGGCTCCCGTCCTGAGTGAGTTAAAGTCTTTGGCATGCAGCTGCTGGAATCACTGCTGTTTTCTGTGAGTCACTGCTCGAGACAGATGTCGGCTGCATTTCTTACTGGGATTGGTGAAAATGGCTTTAAAATGGCACGTCCCTCACAACGACTTAAGTTCAGGAAAGCTCCCAAATCCACTATAATAAGGTCAGCTGCTGCTCAGCTCTGCATCCAAGTTGGTATGAGTTTGGCATTATGGAAGCCAGATGTGCCTCACCATGTTTTTGAAACAGAGCATGAGTTCCTGTATAAAACTTCGCTGCCTGCAGCCATTCAAGAATCAGCTTGATCATAATTACTTTCTACAAAGTCATGACGCCTTTCTGAATCTCCCAGGTTGAGGATATAGACTACTTAAATGTTTATCATAGGAACTCAGACTGAGAGACCGGTGTTTGCTGCATATGTGATCCACAGCCTCGGGTTAACCGGGGTTGCACTGGTGGCCTGCATGATGGCCTTTCTGTGCAGCACCATTGGCACTGGCCAGCTCTAATTGGCTAGATAAAGGGGGTTGGTGTGTAAATTGCTCCATGTATGGGAGATAATGACACCCTTAATGGTACTTCTGCGGGTGCTAGGAGGAGTGTGTGTGGCAGGCAAATGGAGGGAGCATGGGCACTGAGGCTGGCATTGTGACCAGGCTGACAGGGATGAAAGAAGCCTTTGTCTGCTAGGTTTCAAATTAGCCCAAAAGCTCAGGCAGGGAACATGGGGGGAGGGAGGGGGGCACTAGGAGATGAAGAGAATGGTACGAAAGAAAGACAAGGGGGCCTAAAATCCGTTGGAGAAGGAGAAAGACTTAATGAGAGTAAATTCAGCCCCATTGGTGGACTGTGCAGCTTTTCTGGGACAGCATGGCTAATCATATTGAGTCAGGGGATAATTGAATGACTCCATTTCAATATGAAATGCAACTGACAGTTGGGCTGTAACTGTTGCCTTTGTGTTTGCTTCCTCCGTAAAGGTAAGGTGTATTTAAGCTCGGAGCTTTCATGGCATCAATGCAGCTGAAAGAAGGCCTGCAAAAGGCTTACAAAATGTAATTTGGCTGTGTGCTGTTCACAAACCAGTCACTAGATAATGTCATCATTCAGCCGTCCCACAGATCTGGAAGCTTCGCTCAGTGTAAAATGGCTTTAGTCTCTGTAGAGGCCATTTCATTCACAACCCTTTAGTTACAACATTTCATCTGGATCCTCGACACATTTAAACCCCCCAGGCAGACTCTCATGCCAAAGACTCGCATGTTGGCCCCAAGCACTGATAAGACATATTTCACTGCTACGGCGCAATCTATGGGATTAAAACCTACTCAAAGAGCCAGTAACATTGTAAGGAGGCGCACTGTAATAGGCGTGACTTCATTAAATTCAGTCTCACGTCTTGAGAGGAATGTGCCTGCAGTGAAGGCTGCCATTATACTCAGAGAATGGGAATCCCCACTGCCTGCCTCTTAGGAGATGATCAAGCAAATCCGAAGATAAAACGCAGAGAAATCGCCAAATCTTCCAGTTTTTACTCTCTATTCAAAATCATAGAGAATTTTTAGAGCTGGACCTGAATATTCGACTGGTTATTTGTTCATGGGGTAGGTTTTTTGGGTTTAAGTTTACGAATCAGATATTTGTGCAGGTTTTTTTTCTATCAAAAGCTAACTGAAAAATACAATTTGGTAGCACATTCTTGTACTGAATTTATCCTTTCCTGAAACTATTAGCCTACTATTAGAGTGTAGGTCTGTTTTTTATTCATTCTAAGAGGAATTATCACAAGCTGTTACTAATTCACAAAAATGCATAGATATGACTGCGTCCGGCCCTCACAACAACAAACACCACTACAGAATAAGAGAATTTTTAAAGATGAATGGTTTAATTAAACCAGAAGACAGATGATGTTTCATGCTGTCCATCTCGGCCAAGAATGGAGAAAAGTCTGGTTGAGTTCTTACCAAGTCACCCACCCACCCACCCACCACCTCAAGCAGCTGTTCTAACAGAGAAACTGCTCCCTTCCCTCCGTTTTGGAACAACCATCATCCTTCACCACTTATTCCTCACTGACATTAATTATGATGTTGTGCTTTTTGCCAGTCCCCACAATGTGGAGGCCATTCAAATGTTAAGCACGATTAGTTTTCCACCTCACTGACATGTGGAGAGAACTGACTGTCAGACATTAATGTAAGCTGTTTCAACTGGCTGAACTTAACACCTGACAGCGAAGTGGGGGCCGAGAGAGTGAGGTGTCTGCATTGATGGGATGAGTTTAAAAGGTCAGAGGAGGGCAGAAGTTTAAGCTCACAGAGAGGAAGGCCATTGTTGTTATTGCAATCAGAGTAAATTAGAGTGCAGGGCTGCAGGTTTTCAGTGGCAGAATATTGCAACAGATGGACAGAAGAACAGAATTTGACCTGTCACCACGGTGTAAAAGCTTTATCTTGATCATTGAAAGGTCAGAGTTGAGTGGCAAAGAGATCCAAGGAGGTTTGCTCTCTGTTCCCTGTTATTATCATCTGACGTGAGCCTAATAAGAGTCTTGCAGTGCTCTGGGGTGTTGAGATCGACTGCCCTGTTATTTCTTGTGACATTAATGCCAAGACAGATCACCTCCTGTCCGGTGCTATTTGCGAAGAAGACTCACTGAGATGATGGTAGAGGCTGAAATAACTGGCGGGAGTAAAGAGATGTTGAAAACAAGCACCTTGAGTTTTCTCTTATTGCATTAGCCTTTGCTTCAACTGCAGTCACGAGTGACCCACAACCAACTCTAAAGCTCCCACATGATATCTGGGTTATCTGGCCATGGCAGCAGCATCACCTAATCTTGCCGCCGCTTGAGCTCACGGTCTCGTGAGCCACATGTCACACAGATTGATGGCTATTTTTAGCCCTTAAGAGGGATGCATCTGTAAAACACGTTGTAAAGATTTGCCATTGATCCCAAATGATGGTTGTCTTTTGGTTTCATCTTTAAGGAAGCTCTGAATGTGTGTCAAATTTGATTTAAGCCTCCAGCTCACGGTACCAAAGAGGTTTTCCATGCCCGATCAATGAGTCCCAATAAATCAACAACACACACACACACACACACACACACACAAACAACCCTACACATTCACTTAGACTAATGGGTGGAAACATGCTCACGTGCACATGTCTCCACTTCCATCAAATGACCTCAAAATCACTAATTCACAGTGAAGTGCGTGCAGACACAGTCTCACCCTATGGGCTTTTGAACAGTCACACAGTGGGCAAAGTACCATCAGCCACACGGTCAGTTCCTTTCACCTTTTAGTTTTTAATTGTCTCGTTGAAAAGTGCGACCTTGAACATGTTGACTCTGCGTAATGCTGTCTGGGTCGCCTGAACAGAATGACAATCGCTTGCAGCAAAGAGGAGGATAAAAGCAGATCTGCTTTCACCCACATTCGCGACTCTGACAGGAGCAATAGGCCCCTGAGCTTCATTATTCCTTTGCTCTGTCTGAAGCTATACTGGGGGGATGGAGCTGCACTGCATCTGTGATTCATTTCTCGTCTCTCCCGAAGGTAATCCTGGGATGGGCTCAGGTCGGTAGTGTTAGATCTAACTCAGGCTGACGTGACCTTGACATGCTGCAGAACCTATTGGACATATACGTTTTTTTTTCATGAGCTCGCTGAAGGACAGACGTGTTCTCTTGAGCATGATATTTTTTCAAATATAAAAACAGAAGTAAATATGGGTGTCCCTGCCTGTTTTTTTTTCTCTTAGACAGATATGATGGAACTTAAGCTCGCTATGAGGAAGGAATTCAACTGTGACTGATGCATGACCCTGTTAAAACACAGTGAGACACAGAGGAGAGTAGAGGTGGGGGTTGGAAAATTCAGAACAGTAATGTTAGTGATATGGCAAAATAGAGGTCAGTGGTAATAGAAAGAAAAGCTGAGGAAGAGGGTTTTTTTGTTTTTTTTTAAAAGGAGTATTAATGAGCACTTAGTGTCACATTATCCAGGAATGCTGCCATTTGTAGGAATAAAAATTTGGCAGAAATGAAAAATTAAAGTGCACGTGCATTGTAAGTGCAAAGAGAGCAGGATGAAGAGTGACATGGAGGTCAGAGAGAGAGGCTGCAAGGGAGAAAGGCAGAGAGATGATAAAAAATGTATACCTATATCGAGCTTGTCTGGTGCCATCTGGGAGTCTGAGCAGCGCTCTCAAAGGAATCAAACCAAGAGTAAGAGGCTAGTAAATATGGATTTTGCTGAAATGCAAGCTGGCTTTTCTAAGGTTATTAAGAACACAGCAGAGCCTTTAACAAAGCATTAAAACACTCCTAATCTACACTTGTGTTAAGCCTGAAACTTTGCCACCATGGCTTACTTTCTCATAGAAGAAGTGGTTATAGCAGCTCAACACATTGAGAAACTGCTCAGAGCTTTAGCAAGATTTAAGCAGGCTCAGCTGCACTCTGCTGTCAGAAGCACTTTAATGGTGAAAAGAAAGCCTTCGAGTTGAAAGTATGAGAGTTGGAAGAAGCTCTGACGCACAGAAATGTTTGCCCCAGTAACATTTTGTCTCATTTGATTTAACATGCAAATATGCACATGCATGCACCACTACTCACAAGGCTTTTACGCATCTAATACATCACATCCATTCTGCCAGTTTATGGCAGGGCTGTACAATTTGGTGTTTTTACTGCCACCCACTTTGCATGGAAGTGACACATTTGTTTCTCTGTGTGTGGCTCGATTCATGCAGCTGTCGAGACGTCACCTGTAGTGACAGCAGGCACGGGGTCATCACTTAAAGCACACGGGCCTGCGGTCATGAAAGGCTTCTCACTGATAAGCATTTATTTGTGGCACCTCAGATGGCCTTCACCCCACGTCCCAGTGTCTAACCAGCCACACATAATCAAAATTTGTCACCGGCGTTCCCAGGAGAGAAGTGTGCTCCTCCTGCGATTAATTTTATTTACACTTTATAGCAGGGACGCACATGGCCTCACAAACGTCAATGAGTTTTACTCAAATCACCGTCTGTCAGGCAGCAGGGCAGAGTAACCTCAGCCTCTCAGGGGTTCAGTGTGTCAGAGGATGTGGAAGCGAGGTGAAAGGTCAAAGCCCTGGTATGCATTATAATCAGATTGGAGGAGGACCTTAATCATGTTCAGTGGTGGCCTGTATTCACTGGAACCAAACCCTCCAGCTGAGGCACGTAACCCTGGCTAGGGAAAGACGTGAGCAACCAGCTGGCACAGCTTTGTCCGGTTAAAAACGAGAGATTGTTCCAGCAGTGCAATCATAAAGCTGAAGGTGTTTTTTATACTCTAAAGCTGGCAGAATCTGTCAGTGTTTTGAGTCTCCCAGATCCTTTTTTCATTTCTCTTTTTATTCAGTTCCTTCTTAGAAGTCAGGACCACTGTTTGGAGGCTTAGTGCCCGGGCTCATCTGTATTGTAAGCTCATGCATTATGCAGTAATGTAACACCCACACTCATTAGACATGCGAAAATTCCTGATGAATATTAATGCACCTTCAAACATCAGCCTCAGCTCAGCTCTGCACATAGCGATTAATTATTACACAGAGCAAACAAGATGCATGTACTGTTCATCAGTGGGGATTTATCAACATGGTTTTGGTCGGTGAATTCCTCCCTCCCTAACCAAATAAGCCGCTAAATTTGAATTACAGAGAGGGGAAGAGAAACAAATTGTTGTTTTGTTGCCTGAGAGCCTCCTGAGGCACATTAGCGTCAGAGAGATATTCCAGATTGTAAATTGTTGTTGTTTATTTTTTATTAGCTGTATTATTGTGTAATACTCTCCTTGATTATGAAAAATGTGTGGCTTTAATTTTTTCTTAAATAGGGTCTGAGCTCATCACTGTTAAGGGGATCAAATTATTAATCCTCCGGTTATTAAAAGGTGTTTCTAACCATCAGGATACCTGTCACCACCAGCCTATTACCTGTACTTTCAATAGGTTATATTGCTCATGTGTGTTCAGTCTCATAGTAGTGGTGAAATGAGAAAGTCTGCAAAGCGAAAGCCACTCAGGATTGACTTCCTGTTGTCGCTGAAATGATCCGAGAGCAGGGATTGTGCTGTGGCCACATGGTGATGGCGTGCGAGGAAGGGACCACCTGGCAGGGGATTGGAAGGCTAATTGTCCTGCCGATATTAGGTTATCTGCGCCAACTGTCCCGAGGGAAACACACATCATAGTGCAAACACACATGCAAATTCTGACCATATTGTGGATGCATTACGCACACATACATAGCCACAGAGGCACTCATGCAAATCCTTACCGTTCTGTAGATAAAGAGAGTTCTTTTACTGTCTCACACATGTAAATGTACACACATTCTGCACCTGTTCAGGATAAGAGTGTTTGTGTGTGTGTGTGTGTGTGTGGATTACACTTAACACTACATTCACCTGCACACACACTCTAAAGGTTGCCTGCTGATTGCACACATTAACTTTCAAGGTCAGTTCAGACGCTGCAGAATGCGGAGATCTCTTTCTCTCTCTCTCTCTCTCTCACGTTACGTCCACACATGTGCATGTTGGTTTATTCAGTTCAAAAAGAGTGAGGCCCAACCTCCTTCAGTGAGTATCCCCTTACTTTTCAGCTTTTATCTGTTTCACTAAGAGCCGCCGGCTAAGATGACCCCCACCCATAAATCTCATGGGTAATCTTATGTTTTGAGATGAGCCAGTCAGCAGAGCGGGAGGGCGGTGAAAAACTTTGAACAAAGACAATAGAGGGTTAGAAAGAGCGATAGATGAGGTAGTAAGGGACATTTGGCCCAGCAGGGCTGATCAGATCCTTCTAGCTTTTAGTTTGTGTCTGCAAGTTGGGGGAAGGGCGTGCTTCTTCACTCTCTAACCTTTATATTATTAATGATGCCATTCCTGAGCAGCAACACAGAGAGCCCGCTGCAGTCGCAGTATATTTCAAATTAATGTGCTACCTTCACTGGGACACACTCAAAATGTTAACGCAAATGAACTCAAACTGGTCAAAATTCAGTAGAAATTCAGACAGTTTTTACTCAGCTTCTTTTTCCTTAGTTATGCAGATTAGTCCTTCTGTTCTTCTGTACAAATAACCAAGCCTAATCAAGCTCTTCTTTAGAAAATTAGCCCATTACCATTGAGAGCCTTTTTCTATGAGCGACATAAGTAGGCTTCAGTATCTTTGGTGCCATCAGAGCTGGCAGGCGGGCACGCTTGTGGCTTACTGCCCAGAGCGACACCTGGCACCTCCCTCTCAAACACAGACTGGCACACACACCAGAACCACACTGGACGGATATGGCCAGATGGGAGGTCTGTCTTATCTAGCGAGATTTAGAGTGTTAAAGAGCCAACGTGACACACACAGTTACACTAAAGCAACAATATCCAATCAATGGCCGCCCTTCCCGCACTCAGTCAAACGAAATTGAAATGCCGATCACTGAAAGCTCTTCCTCTCCTCCACGTCTTCCTCCCTACAGAACAGCCAGATGGTGGAGCTCCAGAGGAATCAGCTGCGCGATGACATCAAGGAGTACAAGTTCCTGGAGGCTCGTCTGCTGCAGGACTACACCGAGCTGGAGGAGGAGAACATCTCCCTGCAGAAGCAGGTGTCCATGCTCAAGCAGAGCCAGGTGAGGACGGAGCAGCTCTTTATGTGTAAAGTTTGAGTCATGTCAGGGAGGAGAATGGTGGGTTTCCAGTCCAAAAATAAAAGACATGTAGTAGAAGAAGAGCAGAACATCACTTTCTTGGTACATTTACCTTCTCCTCTGGGTATTATCATGCAAGCATCTTAGTCTGGCTTAATTAAATTGGTAGTGTGGCAGCCTGGTAGCTCAGTTGGAAGAGCGACTGCCCCATGCTCACAGGGTTCCTCGCTGCTGCTCCTCCGGGTTTGATTCCACCTTGTGGCCCCTTGCTGCATGTCATTCACTCCCTCTTTCCCCATTTCCTGCCCAAACCTCCAGCTGTCCTATCAATAAAGACCAAAAATATCTTTAAACATCTTTTAACTGGCAGTTTCAGGCATCTTTTTCTTGGACTGTATCTCATCTTAATAGCCCCACAGGCCCTCCACCTCCCACACTTTTCAGTCTGTCTCCTTCTTGTACTGATTAGATTGTCAAAAAAAAGCCTGAGCTGTTTAATATTCAGATTTAATTATGATTATACAAAGAGGAAACAGATAAGCAGCTGTATTTGTTTTTGTTTTTTTGAATGCCTGCAACTGTCTTCTGGTTGTAGAATTGAGATTTGTAAGCAGCCATCATTCTTAAGACCAGAGATGGTAGAAAACACACTTCCTGGGTTTAGTCAAATGAGTGGAAAAAAAAAATCCCCTTTGCACATCTGTAAACATAAAGCAGCTAAATTTCCTAGTAGGATATTTCCATGTGATGCTGGCTTTTATGCTTGAGCTGTTAATTCTCTCCACATTTACTCGTCTTCTTGGATTACGTTTTCTGTATTCATCGCACAGGGCATGAAGCAAACAAAAGCGCCTCCTACTTTTGAGACATTCAATATAAAAAGGATCCCCAAATCCAATTAACTTAAGACTAATTAGAAAGGGAAATTAAATGGATATGTTCTCGATTAGCATTATCCTGAATGTCTGTTTTTGAGCCAGCTCAGTTGCCACACATGAACCAGACTGACAGCTTATTCCAGTCACAGTTGCATTGATTTCTCTGATTCCAAAACCCATCAAAGGTGTTCCCTCTCCTCCATTTGCCCAGGTTGAGTTTGAGGGTTTGAAGCACGAGATCCGTCGCCTTGAGGAAGACACTCAGTTCCTTAACAGCCAGCTGGAGGATGCCATCCGACTGAAAGAGATCGCAGAGCGTCAGTTAAGCGAAGCCCTGGAGACCATCAAGACCGAGCGCGAGTTGAAAGCTTCCCTGAGGAAAGAGCTCTCCCACTACATGAACATCGGAGACACTCTGTATCACAGGTAAAAAGAACAAGAACACAAGTGCTCAAAGCACCTCAGCGCACACTGAAGAACACTTCATGACACACTCTTCCCACCTTTTCCGCTCAGCCCTCTCAGCATTTCTCTGGACGGACTCAAGTTCAGCGACGATGCTGCCACCGAGCCAAACAACGACGAGGCTCTCCATGGATACGAGAACGGCTTCACCAAACTGGCCAACGCCATCAACTACAACAACTGCGTCTCCACGCCCAAGAAGGAGGAGCTGTTCCATCCCGCCCCCAGCCTCGTGGACGACCTGCTGAGCGAGCTCAACATCTCTGAGATCCAGAAGCTCAAACAGCAGCTGATGCAGGTTTGTACTTCACCACCATGAAAAGCTGACATCATTGTTTTTCTGTTAACAGTAGCATATATATCGCTGACCTCTGCGATCCATTTTAGTAAATAATTATCCCTTCTGGATACAAGTGACCATTGATAAATTGATCACCAGAGAGAAGACTGCTTTAGCAGATTGTGATGTACATGAATTGTTGCAGCAGTATTTGTGTTTACTTTAGAAGTCTTTAATAAAGAGAGAATTAATAGCAGCTAAAAAGAGTCCAACGAAATTAAGCACTTTGACAAATCCTCTGGAGTTTGTCATACCTAAGAAATACTGACAACGAAACAAACTAGATCAGTAGTTACCACAATATAACTCAAGAGAGCAGGACTAGAGGTGTTCATGAAGGAGTGAGTGAGTCAGTGAAGTGTTCGGCTACATCCTGACCCAGGCTACTGCAGGGACCTAAATCCTCTTCTAGCAAAGTTAATCCAGGGAGACACACACATCCTTCAGGCTCCGCTGGGCTGCGAGGCAGCGGGTGGTGGCACCGGTGGTCCTGCCATCTGCTTGCTCATCACCCCATGAGTCCCAAGGCCACGCCTGATTGAGCACCATGGTTACCAGGGAGTACTTTGAACCTGTGGATAAATGTCTTTAGGTTCAAGGGATTAGGGATTTTTTTTCCCCTCTCTTCATCAAGCATAAACAGGGTTGCTGGATTAAATGTGTGAATTAGAATTTACCTCAGTGCTAGCCTGCTGTTGACGCAGTTCTGGTCCTTGATCCGACCACTGTGTTGAATCTGTCCGGCTGTGACAAAGCACCGTGTTTGATATGAGCCCGCAGCATGTCATCCCGCCTGAAGCTTCCTGCCAGGTCGCTCCACAGATTCCAGGCAGGAATCAGGAGGAATCTTCCTTTGCTCCTTTAGCTTCCTTCAGTCTTGTAGTCATCTTTTTGTCTCTTACATTATCTCATTCCATTGATTTGGCACTAAATAAATCCAAGCCATCAGCTCCTCAGATATCACCCTGTTAGTCTCTGACAATCAAACAACATCCAATGTGGACTTAGCAGGACGGGGATGGTGCATTAGTGGCCCACAAGCTTTCTCAAAAAAGTAAATGATGTTGCAAATATGTGAGAACATTTAATAATGGGCAGATTTTTTTAAATATCCAAAAAGCACAATTTATGAGATATTTTTTATGAGAGTGTCATGCTTTCATACTTTGCATTTTAACATGTGAATTGTGATTAAAAGGAATAGTAAGTAGCGTCCTGTTGACCAAACTCCATCCATCTCTTTTTGAAATTAGTCATCATTATATTTTCCTCACGAATAAAAAATGAATGCAGCTGAGCAGGACTGTGATGCGTGTATATTATTTACAGATCAGCTTCTGAAATAGCTCAGTGCTTATAACAGCACAACTGTGTGCATGTGTGTAAGACAACCGGCCCAAGGTCCTTGGCGGGCAGCAATGAGCTGAACCCGGTCCAGCAACTGTCAAGGTCATCATGACTCTGATGCTGCACTTCTGGGCAAAGAGCCTTGCATACTTTGGCAACACAATCCTGATAGTGGGTAGAATTACCGCATGACAGATAATCCACTGATTTCATATGATCTGTTTTCAAAGCAGGAATCATTCACATCATTAAGTTACCAAGAAAGTCAAATTAGAAATCCCATATGTGCGATACACCAAGCAGAGTGCTGTACTTTCATTACAGGCATACAGGATGATGACCTCACGCCTTATTGCTCTTTTTGTCTCTGCCTCTCCCCTCAGATGGAGCGTGAGAAGGTCAACCTGCTGTCCAACCTGCAGGACTCCCAGAAACAGCTAGAGCAAGCTAACGGTGCCCTGTCAGAGCATCAAGAGAAGGTCAACCGCCTGACGGAGAACCTCAACGCCATCCGCAAGCTCCAGGCCAGCAAGGAGCGCCAGTCTGCTTTGGACAACGAGAAAGAACGTGACAGCCATGAAGATGGAGACTACTACGAGGTGGACATCAATGGACCTGAGATTCTGGAGTGCAAGTACAAGGTACCGTCCTCATACAGTTTAGGGTAGCTCGGACAAAGTGTCAGAATAACATCTCACAGCACATAATGTCTTCGTTTGTACTCAGCTTTTTACTCTTGCTTTGCTAGGTTGCTGTGTCTGAGGCAGGAGAGCTAAAGGAGGAACTGAAGACACTGAAGGCAGAATACCAGGCCTGCCAGTCACGTTACGAAGAGGAGCGCACCCGTCTGGAGAATGATGTCACAACGCTGGGAGAGAAGCTTGCAAATCTGGAGAAGACCAGTCAGATAGAGGGAGAGGCAAAGGCTAAGCTGGAGAAGGAGCTGCGCAAGGTGATACATTGCTCTCTATGCTGACCTTCTGAGTGCTTGATTTAGTGTTTTTATAAACTGTATGGGAAGAAAAGGTGCCCAATTGACGCATGTCTCTTTATGTCCTCAGTTGAGCGATGTTGCAGGCGAGTCCCAGGGTAGTCTGAGTGTGGCACAAGACGAGCTGGTCACCTTCAGCGAAGAACTGGCCACCCTCTACAACCACGTCTGTATGTGCAACAACGAGACTCCCAACCGCGTCATGCTCGACTTCTACAAGGAGGGTAAGGGCGGTCGGAGCAGCCCAGAGGGCCGCGGGCGCCGCTCTCCCATTTTGCTCACCAAAGGCCTCTTCCCCGAACCTGGAAAGAATGACTCGAGCGATGGAGCCCCTTCACCAGTCTCTTCTCTGCCCTCTCCTGTTTCTGACCACCGCCGTGAACCCATGAACATCTACAATCTGGTCGCCATCATCCGAGACCAGATCAAACACCTGCAGCTGGCAGTGGACCGCACCACAGAGCTGTCGCGCCAGAGGGTGGCCTCTCTGGAGCTCGGCACTGTGGCCGACAAGGACAAGGAAGCATGCATGGAGGAGATCCTCAAACTGAAATCCCTGCTGAGCACCAAGAGGGAGCAGATCGCAACCCTGAGGACCGTCCTCAAGGCCAACAAGCAGGTCGGTTAATCTGTTTTGTCTTCAGTTCACTCTGAATTTGTTTACGTAGCTGGGTATCGTTCGCAAGAACATTTGTCAGTTTTTCTTGAAAGACAGAAGCAGAGGAAGAGGCGTCAGCTATTTCAGGTCTATTCAGCTGTTGGCAGCAAATGCACTGCAGTCAAGATCTATAACAAACACTGGTGGAGACAGCAGCCTTAATAGTGCCAGCTGTCTTAAATATCTGTGTGGTTAGGATGGGAAAACAGCCTTCTAAAGCATGGAGGACCCCAACCAGACAAACAGTGTGTATGCAGTTGCTGTAGTAGCCCTTTTAAGTGTGTGTAGTTAATCAAAGACCATTAAAACACAGACATTAAAGCCCCTCATAAACCACACACGTATGTTTTTGAAACCATCAACTAACAATAGCAACTGCAGGCTACCAGGCTTCCTTAATGACTTAAAAACAGGAAAAAATAGGTCATATGGTTCATATTAGCAGGCTTCTTGTGACAGGAAGTTCAACCCCGGCACCTTCCAGCTGCTCTGACCCTTTTGTTCATCTCGTCCACCCACAGACAGCTGAAGTTGCTCTGGCAAACCTTAAGAGCAAGTATGAGAATGAAAAGGCCATGGTGACTGAGACCATGATGAAACTGAGAAATGAGCTGAAGGCCCTGAAGGAAGACGCCGCCACCTTCTCCTCTCTGAGAGCCATGTTCGCCACACGGTAAGAAACATGCCACCAGGGGATATCGCCGAAAAATATCTCTCAATCTTCCTGGCTTCGAGGCTCCTATTTAACCTCACAAAATGTTTGCCCACTTTATATTTCCAGCATTTTCCCTCTTGGTTTGTAATAAATCCCAAACCATGCCGGTGTGCTGTAATGCTGTAGATTAGCCTGAATAGGCAGCAGTAACACAGCACAGCAGATTTTGTGCAATTTTTTAAACTACTGCACGTGCACCATGTAAGGACCATACGCAATATAACCAGGTAATCTCAAAATGAGATTATCATCATAATGTAATCCATGTTTACCACATGGTTGCTATATCTCTTTGGTATTATTGTAACACGACATGCTGTTTGTTTTTGAGAATCACAGTCAAGAAGTGGTACTAGCACTGATAATGATGAGGGAGCACAGAAGGTTTCTAATCTGGGTATCATTTAAATATGTCACTTAAGTAGTGTTTTTGAACAGTGAGTTAGTGAGTGTGTGTGTGTGTGTGTTTTTTTGTCAGATGGGTATACACACTCACTAATCTTTTCTGATTCCGAAGAGAAGCCGGTCAAAGGTTCTGTGCATAATCCTACCTCATCTTGGCCTGGATTACACATTCACCGATCAACACATAGTACACTAAGTGCTCTCACATTGCTTGTTTGTTTGTTTATATGTCTGTTTGTGCATGTGTGTGCATGCATAGTTAATTAGAAGGTAAGAGAAATGAGAACTCCTGTGCCTGTGCAGGCATTTCTATATATTTTTAGATGTGATTTTAGGGAAGCCACTGTGGGTGCTCAGCTCACTTTCCGAGTGGCTTTTCCTCTCTGTCAGTCTTTGTAAGACGTCCCCTAACTATCAGCTCTGGTCCAGATGGCTGTGCTGAGATGCTGAGACAGTCTTTCCTTCTGCATTGAAGACTCCTCCGCAATCCCCAGCAAAGCTCAAACAGAGGGAGGAGAGGTGGAAGAGGAGGGCAGGCATAGACAGTATTACAGAACAAAGGTTACAGAGGCTGCAGGGAATATGTGGGTAGCTTGGCTCCCCTCATCTTACCCGAACAGTAATTCAATACCCATCCCTAAAGTGTGCTTGCTGAGGTAACTCCATACACCTGCAGTTTTTAATCAATTAGTAACTGGAGGAAAACTCCTGTCTGCTAATGTGAGCGTGTGTGTGTGCAGTGGGTTTTGGCGCACTGCAGAGCCAGATGGTGAGAGGATGTAGGTTGGTGTAATGCTAAACTATCTGGACCTTAGGAAACCAGGGCTAGAACTAGATCTTGCTCCCACTAATGATATTGTTTTTACTCCCTTGGGCCCAACAGTTGGATCACATGTCATCATAAAGCAGTGAGGAGAAGGTGTGAGATCATATTTGCTGTAAAGAAGCAGAGCCATTGTGAGGTGTCTGTGTCTTTAAGCCTTTTTTTCTGAAGAGGCTTAAGACATGGACAACACATTACAGCCTGCTGTTTATCGGCATCATCAAGACACGTGTTTTCCTCCTTGTGCTTAAAGCCCCCTCCCCCAGTGATGATGTTCTTGAGGCTCCCACCCCAGTTTTCTGTCACTGTTCTGCTGCCTGTGCATGAATTACATTCTGTGTGTTTATGGGATACACGTATTGGTATGGAAATTCTGTCCTATACGACACAGAGTTGGGTCAGGGGACTCTTTGAGAGGCTGGGGGACTCGCCTGAGCAAGGTTTCCCACAACCCCCCACCCTCATTGTATCTCCATCCTTCCCACCGCCAAACACCCGGTTCTCTAGTCATCTGGAAAAGAAAGAGAGGAAGGGGGCAGGCTTTGAGTTAAAGCCCACTACAGGAGCCTAATTTGACAGTCTTTTTTTTCTTTCATGGGAATCACCACAAAGACAACAAAGTGAGTTTGTAAAGGTGGATTTTTGAGATGTGAAAAACTCTCACATACAATTGTGTGGACCTTGACAAAGGGGGAAGAATGATGGAGTGGAATTGAAAGAATCTTTAGGGTTTCATGGGACCCTTTGTCTGATTTCGTGGTGCGATCTGTGCCTCGAATAGATTAAAATTACTTGAGATTTTTAAAGTGCCATTGTTCCTGTGGGAGAGATACGGGCTTGAGGGTTTTTCGAGGGTCTGTACGTGCTTTTTTCTGTGTGTTTCCGTGTGTGTGTGTGTGCCTCTCCAGCTGCAGCCTCTGGTGTCATGTTAACAGTAAGCTCCAGCCTCTAACATTCCTCAGGCATGCCCCGACATGCTCTCAGCTCCTGCTCCTTCTCTTTTACAATCAAACCGTTAATTGTTAGCCCAAATCATATTTTCTCCTCAAACTTACTCCCTCAAACATGCTGCTGTTCTGTTGTTAGATGTATTCTCTTTCCATTATTCTTTCTTTCGTTCTGATCTCACCTCCTCCTCAAGCTTTAAGATTTGACAAACTTGGCTCATAAACTACATATAGTACATGTAAGTGAATATAAAATACACTAAAAAAATCATTAAAGATAGTGAATTCATGTGGTTGTAGCAAAATCATGTAGTTATAGTAAATTCATGTAACTGCAGTAAGTTCATGTAGTTGTTTTAAGCTCATGCAGTTTGCAAGACTTTAACAGTACATCAAATAAAAATACTAGACATAAAGTGCTACGCTTACTTGGCTTAGTCCTTAAGTTCCACTTTGTATGTTATTGGGCTGTGCAATGGCAGTGGGAATAAAAGATTTTTTTAAAACAACACTTGAATCTTTGCCGCGACAGCATCATCTCAAAAAAAGCAATGGCCCTTTCTGTCATATCAGTTCCACTGTGACCAATCAAGCTCCAGACACAAGACAGCTGAGGAGGTCGTTGGGTCTCTATGTTTATGAGACAATATTGATTGTGATCCATGTCTGTATGAATGTTGCAATAGTTCAGCTTTTCTTATGCAAACATCAATGACATTGGGCTACTGTTCATATTTACAGCAAAATGCAGACAAAGTGCTTGTTTGTTAAGAGTTTAAATATGATGGCTTTTCATCCTCAAAAACCCACGAGCCTCCCTCCGACCCCCCTCAGCTATTGTGCCACCACACCCCCATCAGCAGGCCAAAAGGCTCCTATTGTATCCCTCCAGTCCTTAGAATAGACTCCTCTGTGTTTTTCCCGGGAAAAAATGCACGCCCTCTCACCCCCCATGCAACAGTGACCGAACCGTCGGAAGGGGCCCC
>JAQFJB010000002.1:18475973-18490831 GCA_029874875.1 Naso minor | reverse complement strand
TGTGATTAGGTTTTAGTTTGCACACCAGGCGAAGCAAGTCTATGGATTTGAACTGGTTCCTTAAAATCTTGGCGCTGTTTGTAGGAATAAATCTGCTTAGGGGCCGAAGGATATGCATATAACCGGTGGTTTACACGATTGCTTAAACTGAAAAGATTCCCAAAGCAATCGTGTCTGGAAAGCTTCTCGTTCGTGACTGTGGTTCTCTTGTCATTCATAGCGGATGGCACAGAAGGGAAGTCGGCCTGTTAAAGCTTCCCCGGTTTCATTTCCAAGACTAATATCCCAATCCCACTGCAGAAAGCTGCCATTCCAAAGATTAGGATTAATGGGAGTTGGACGAGCATTTCCTGATTATACAGAAAGAAAAAGGGGGAGGAGAGAGGACAGGGTTTACTGTATGTACACAGTGGAATTTATTCTCCTGCAAGTGGAGAGACAAGCTGTCTCCGGTCATATTGACAGTTTGCTCCATCTTTGCTCAGAAGAACACAGTTTTAAATAGTACCATATTTCCTCTCTTATTTAATTTATTTCAGCAGGACTCCAAGGGGGCGAGGGCGGTCCCTCTCCCTGGTTTTGAGGTGAGCATGGCACCATCGTCGGCAGGGGAGAAGTCAGAGGTCAAACACATTCTGCGTCTCAGTCACACCCAGCAAACATTGCTCTTAAGTGCCCACGATGCAGAACATCAGGCCAAGTGGGCGGACGTCCTCTCCAAAGCTGCCCGCGGAGAAACTCCCACAGAGGCGTCGACGAGCCTGACTGAACACAGGAAGAGCCAGTAGCAGACCACGATGGCGCCGCAGGACTCGCTCCCTCCTCCCTCTCCTGTGAATAGAGCACACATTACTTGAATTCACTTTACCTTGGCACTTTTTGTTTTGTTTATTTACCTTTAAAAAGGACCACTCAATCCTCCCTATGCCACTTCAGTCCTCTCCTCATGACCACACGGCTACTTCCTCTTCTCCTATCTCCATCTTTCTGTCTCCCTCAAACACAAAAACAAGAAGGACTGCTATCAAGCCACCAATGCCCCTGTTTGTATGTGTGGTTAGGATATTTTATTTCTGTGTTTTCAACTGCCGGAAAGGACTAAATGTTTTATTTGTAATATAGCTGAAAAAGGTTCTTGTATGATTTGTTTTTTAAAATATGAAGTTTCTTGTACATTACGAGACTGTGTTGTGAAGCATTAAATCTTATGTGTCTGTCTCTCCGTTTGTGCGCAAGTATGTATGTGTGTGTCTGAGTTTCCCCTCGCGTGTTTATTAAGTATTGAATGTTAGTGTAAAAACGCCTACGCCACCTCTCTGTTCTCTTCCCTCCAGCTGGGGACACAGTGGCAGTTCAGTGGGTATTGTACAGTATGTATACTATAGTGCGATGTAAGGAAACAAAGAAGAAAAAAACATTTTAACTTAAAAAGACACAGATGTGTGTACGCTTGTGGCTGGCCACCTGATGCTCCCGCTGTCAGCTCCCATCTTAAAGACCCTCTCCTCACATTTCTCTCTGCCATATTGGTAATGCCCCCCCCACCATCATTGTCTGTGGACTCTGAGACCTCCTATCTAAGTCTGATCCACCATTTTTCATCTCTGATTATTGCAACCTGTGCAAATGACAGTACACAGCCAGGATGGGATACCGTGGCCTCAACTCTGACCCTGTGCTGCAGGTTCTGTCCCTCAATATTCTCACTTGTACACATACTGAAGAAATCCACTCCATGCAATTCTCTCTCTCTCTATCTCTCTCGCTGCCAGCTTCTTTTCCTTTGGTGATGTGATGGAAAGCAAGTATTGTACTGTAAAATTGTTTACTCTGCCTTGTCCCTCGTACCCTGCTCCTATCAGCACCAGCCTTTAAGCAAAAGTAGCAAAAAAAAAAACTCGTCATTGGATCTCTTCGTGCATGTAAACTCACTCATATTTATGTACCGTGCTATGAAATCTTCGCCCCTGTCCCTCCTTTTTATGCTCCAGAATTCATTCTTGTCGTACTGTAAGTGAGCAGACTCAGCAGTGAGTGTTTTGAACATGGATTGTGCACAGTGGAAAAGCAGTCGAGCATATCATCAATAAACAAGACGTTGTGATTCTCACGTTGTCCAACTAGATCTTCACTGGTGTGTTTCACTTTGTCTTTTGCTGTATGACATGCGCACAGGCCACACTTCCTTTTACACTTTCTTTTTGTTAGGGAATGAGCACAAACAGGCGTTAATTGTTGTTCATTCACTCCAGCTACTAATCTTGTACTGATATCAGGCATAAAACTGCATCTGAAATAATGCCAGCAGATATTTGATTTAATATGCGGATGGGATGCAAGAGGATTAATGAGCATGTAGCGTACTGTATGTGGTTTCTGTGTGCATGTGTACGTGTTATCCAGGGTTATCATACTGTATTTCAGTTCCATTCCTTTAATTTCATTTTCACTTCCAGTTTCCACTTCATCTTAGATTCATTTATAAAGACTGGAAATAGTGTTTTGGTTAGATCTGTATTCAGTACTTTGCCTGAATCTCTTAAACTACTTGGCACTGAAATAGCACAGGGCACAAAAAAAGGCAAAGCACATCTAAAAACAGCCAGGCTAGCAGCTTTGTAAGCTTTGAGCTAAATGCTAACATCAGCATGCAAACATACTCCAATGACAATGCCAACATGCAAATGTTTAGCAGGGACTGCACGCATGCTGATACATGCTAGATGGCTCTAAACAGAAAATACAGCCGAGAATGATGGGAGCCTTTTTTTAAAAAAAATAAAATAAAACTAATATATAGTGTGAAATCAAAATTTGGTTTTGAAGATTTTCTGGAAGGTAAAAAGTTAAGGGACCACCAAAGTGATAATAATTCCTCCTGAAGGTGTGTACCAAGTTTTATGGAAGGCTAATTCTCTTTGTCGATGTACATATCTTTTACTGGATCATTTCAATTTTTGACCTGCTAGTGGTGCTTGGGAAAAACATTTAAAAGTCAGTAGGATTCATCCTCTTAGGATCATAAATGTTTGTAAGAAAAATCATTAAGACGGGACGCCCTGATTGCTCAGTTGGTAGAGCAGGCACCCCATGTACATCAGGTTCAGTTCCACCCTGCAGCCTGCTCCATGTCATTCCCTCTCCCTTTCTTCCTTATTTCCTGTCTAATCCTTCAACTGTCCTATCAAATAAAGGCAACAAAGCCCCAAATATATCTTTTAAAAAACATAACTAATATGACAGTCCTTTATTAGTCCCACAATGGAAAAATTGCAGATGGCAATCCATGTAATTGCTATGCAGATATTTCAGTCTAGACCAAAGTGGTGGAGTGACAGACAGACAGACCGACATTGCCATCCCTTACAGTCAGACTCTAGACTTTTCCATCTTTCTCTTTATTTTCTGTACATGCTCATTTCTTTTCTGTTGTGATTCAGTCGTTTTGCCTCAGTGCGTTTTCTTGCTGTCCTGTGAGTGTTGATATGGATTCAAACTGCTGAACAATATAAATCTATAGCATCTGCGGGAACAAAAGGCTTCATCGACATTGAGTCAAGTACGCAGTGCTTTTTCCCAAGAACACGCTGCCTGCCTGCTGTGTGCAGCAATAAAGCCAGCTGTCACCATGAGAACAGCACTGAGACTCCCCGTTCTGTGGTGACTTACAGCAAGCTTCTCAACTTTAGAAGTAATACAGGCAGAACACTTCATCGTCATCTCCACTACTCTTTCAATCTGATGTCAGAGGATAATGGTCTCAGAGAGCTGCAGCTGTACAGTTTCTCTCCTCCTTCGCTGCATCCCAAAGTGATGAACTGCATGTGAGAAATTGGCTGTTCAAGCAGTTTTCACAATATTAATCAATTAAACACAGTTTCATTTGTGCTGGTGATCTGTGAGTGTGTTTGTCTGTGTGTGTCCGTGTTTGCGTGCACAGTTTGCAGGGCGTGTACTGGCCAGATTCTTCACACTTTAGCTTTTGGAGGTTATTAGTTATTTATTTTCTCAAAAGGCAAAACAAAATGAAACTAAGGTGGGAAAGATAGAGATTATGAGAAAGTCCAGTTCACTAAAAGGGTGGTTTACTTCAACTATGGCTGATTTCAGTTGTCAAATATGTGTTTGTGTATGTAAAAGAAGGTGTGGAAAGGGTGTATATTTCTACATCTTGATTTAATTCAGTTTATTCTTCCCTCCCTGTGTTTTGTCCTTACTGGGCAGTCTTTACGCTTGTTATGGGGGTTTTCCTGAGCATTAATGTGCTGGTGTAGATTTGTAAGAAAAAGGAGAGAGGGCAGTTATTGATAGGTGGTATGAACCATAAGTTCCTTATTTAGCAAGTCAACATTTAGTGTCAAAATGATGAATTGGATGGCTGGCGTCTCTGTAGAGTCGGAAGCTGTGGTGCAGAGATAGAGAGCAAACTGCTGACTGCCTCCTTCTGTCATAGTTTTACATGCTGTACATCTAGAACAGAGCGGAGCTGGGTGGGTACTGTGTGTCTACTGCAGGACGGAGAGCACGCTGAGATATAAGACTCATCATCTCTCCAGAGTCCTCCCCTTGAAAACTCACATCTCTGTGATGTTTTTCTCTCCAGCAAATCTTTGACTCATTTTTTTCACTGAAAATATATTTGAGCGTCTCCTTCTGAACGGAATAATTTGGGGAGGTTAAGTAGGTTTGTGGCTTTAAGTTTTGCTTTCTCTTAATGTTTCTACGTGACTGTCACTGAGTAGTTTATCTGCTGAGGTTTGTGCATGTACCTCTGTCTCACACCTCTCTTTCCTGTTATTCAGTTTTTTGTTGTCAACAGCTGAGTCCAAGTCCACCAAGGTTGCAGAAGAATTGTAACATGTCGAATTGACCTCTATCAGAGGCCTCAAGGCTTCTCTTAATGGCTCTATTCATCAAGAGCAGGTGCCTCTTTGAATGAGCGCAAAAGGCAGGGTTGGTTTCAGAACATTTTTGATGTCAGAAAACAAAATAGAGAACAGTTATGTGAAAGCAAAGCAAGTCAGAAAATTTCCCATGATGATGTTTGTTCAGGGTTTCTGGTTGTGGCCGTGACTCTGTGAGGCTTGTTCCTCTCTCGTAACAGCTGAGGAGAATGGTTTTAATGGGAAAGCTGCCATATGCCACTGGAGCGTAAGCCTCTTACCAGCTGTTTCCATGAGTGTGCATGTGCATGTGTGTGTATATGCATCTGTGTAGCCCAGAAACATCTGCATTTTGCATTCCTAAATCTTTGAGTACACACTCCTGCTGACCTACCTATTTGTGGAGAGTGGGAAGAACAATTCACCACCTGCCTTCCAAATACAGAACCTCTCTTCTCTTTCCTCTGTGAAAGGGAGATTTTGCTTCATTTATTTTGATAACAAACAGTGTTAATGGTACATGTAGTCAGCTGAAGAGATAAAATCTTTCCTGTACGACCCAGAAAGCTGAGAATCCTGTTCTTTTTCTGACACCAGTGATGTCACCAGTGTTGAGAAAGAACTAAAGGCTTTTACAGCGCAGGTAGCTTGGGAGCATGCTGCTGCTCAAAAACAAAACTTCCACTCTTTGCTTTTGCTCTGTGGGCCTCAGCTCAAATGCAAAAAGCATCCTGGTTGACTACATTCACAATCAATAATGATCAGTATTCGATTCCTGTATTTTTGAGTCTGCATGTTGAAGTGTCCTTGGAAAAGATGCTCAACTCAAAATTGCTCAGCATTGCTGTTCTATCAGTGTGTGAGAGTGTGTGTAGAAGTTCCTGATGAGCAGGTTGGCACTTTGTAGAAAATCTGCCAGCCATTATGTGTGAATGGGTTAAAGCTGATTTTTGCTGCAAAGAGCTTTGAGTAGTTGAAAGTCTAGAAAAGAGCTATATAAATGCCTTCCATTTACCATAAAACAGGCAAATTTTGCCTTTACAATCTCCTTTAAACCACAGAAGAAGCATCTTTGGACGGCATTGTCATGCAAGAGCTGGATCCAGATCACTGAAATCCATATTCACAGTTTGAATATGTTGTCATTTTGGCATTGTTTTGTTTGAAAGCCATCTTGAAAAACTACAAATAATTTACTTAATGCAATGAGGCTCCTGAACACACTGTAATGTGAGGCCATCCTAGTTGATTAAGAAGAACATGATCAGTCTCATTAATTTTTCTTTTCATCCAAGTTTTGCTGGAAGTTAACGTGTGCACAGATGATGATAAAAATTGTCTGTGGTTGAAATATACTATTTGATTATGGAGTTTTATATGAAAGAGTGTGGTCATATAAACAGAGGTTGCCATGTCTTTACTGACTGAGGTGGACAAAACAGCTAAAAATAGGCAAAAGAAATTAAGGCAACAACTGGCGTTGACATGTTTGAGTAGAATAGAAGTAAAACAAAGAAATTTGAATAGCTTAAAACAAATAATCTGACGATTTAGTATCCTCACAGCTTTTGAATTAATACTGATTGGTTCAACTTAATTAAGCCTTTAGAGGTCAAAACAAATCCTAATTACTGTAAAAAGATAACTGGGTTTTTCTGATTGCAAAAGACTTAATTACTCCAAATGCAAGATTTTTAATCACTTAAAAGATGCACGAAAATTGTTCCTTTTTAAAAAATTTGAGCCAATGTATTCTTTTGCAGTGCATGACACATTAGTGTCACAAGTGTCACATCTACAATACAATCATGCTGCCCTTTGCTGTCATATCTGCAGCAACACCCACATGAAAAGCAAATGTTGAAACTGTTCTTTTTCATTCTGCAGTCAAGCAAGTAGACAGTTCTCTTTTCCTCCACAGGAAGTGGTTGCAACTGTTTCCTGTCATTTCACATGTTTTGTAGTCTGCATGAAACAGGTTTATTTCCCCAGTTTCTTTGTCTGTTCGCAGTTGACACCAGGTGGACTTTTGTATTTGCACAGCTCACCAAACAAATCACTTTCTAGAAGTGAGATCACGAAACAGACTGTAGTTTCATAACCACTGCAGGATCTGTCACGCCCCTGGCTGAAACTCAGAAACAAAAAGCTACCAGATGCCCTGGAGAAGAACATCTTACATTTAATCACAGAGTCTGAAAATACATGATAGAGATTAACTAGATGACGATTATTTTCTGTAATAGTAACAACACATCACAGGAGAACGCATCATTCACATTTTCGCCTCATTCACAGCCTGAGTGGTGATGGGAAAAAAAGGAAAATCTCGTTCGGTTTCACAGCCATTGGAGGGGGTCGGCCATCCTGTCATTATGTGCTAATTAGAAATCGTAAAGCTGGATTTGATGATGATAATTTGACTGAAGTGAATGACTACAATGTCCTTAGAAAAGATGATGTTGCAGCCGCTCTGACTTTGCCTCTTCCCAAATCCTTCCAGTTTCACCCTCCCACAAGTCAAAACAGCAGCATTTCATGGAGCAACAAAGTATTTCTTAGCTCTTTCATACGTAGAGCAAATGTCTAATGTGTTCCCCGACGCTTTACACTTATTTTCACTCTGACATTCGGACTCACTCACACTAAATGGAATTACACTGCAGCCTAAACGAGCACATCCAATGACAAAAACGCCACCCAGAACTGAACACTGTCTATTCTGGGCCATTGAACAAATGATGTTGTAAACCAGCGGACCTGAATATCTTATTATAGAGAAACTCTAACATCTCATCAACTTATATGGAACATTGTAACGTGACGTAGACCAACATGGCAGCGTTCAAAGCTCCCTGAAAGAAACAAGGCATGAATTGCAAAAACAGCTATCATGATTGAATTAAAATGAGTCATTTGGCAGCAGCAAGTAAATAAAAAACTCAAGTGAGATGAAGATAAACGAAACGTCAAGGGGCAAATACACAAACATAACCCAGAAAGATACTGTTTAGCAAAAGATACACAAAAATGTTTATTATAGAACTGCATCTGGTCACATTTTGAGGAACTACTGAGCTTGAAAATGAATATAAAAGCTCGACCAGAGACAGAGAGAATGTTCATTGTAGAGATAAGATGTCTGTCTGGACTTTATATGCTTTTCTAAAAAGGTTTGCTGAGGCCATGTTCTTAAAATGTCCTCAGTAATAAGGTGCAGTGTGTATATTTTGCTCTGTGAATGGAGGAAGATGAACATACAGAGAAAAAGAGGTGGATGAACTTCAGAGTGGAGCCACTGAACCATGACAGTCCTGATATGAAAAGCTGTTTTTTTTTTAAATTTTCTTTATTATCAAACCCTGCCTTGTCAGTGAGCTTTCTATATTTGCCGGAAATTAACAACTCAGCACACGACCCCTTCACTTAACCTTGAGATGATCATTCTTCACAATCTCACTCCTCCCTTAGTTTTCCCAGTTTCCATGTTGAGGTTGAGAGACCTTCTTTCTTCTCTTTCTCTCCTGTTTTCTCTCGGCACATCTGTTTCTGCCACCCTCCACACTCTCTCATATTTCATTTGTTGTCTTCTGCACAGTTGGGCTGCCCTGCTGTTCGCTCTCTGTCAATACCTCAGTGGGAATCGTCCCCGGTTGCAGCAGTCATATTAACACTGCTCGGCACACATGGATGTCCAGGCCCTTTAGAAACCCGGAGGATTGCTGTGAGCTGTGAATCTGATGCAATTCCCTGACTATGTTTCGTGCTTTCCTTCACTTTCTCCCCCTTTGCTTATGTATCTTTTTTTTTTCTTCCTCTCTGGTTACAGTAGTGGTAAAAGGATCTGAGACTTGATGGGACCAACAAATGAGAATTTCTTCTCAGTGGACAGTAAAGGGATGGGAATGTCGGTCAGCCTGCCACTTCGAAATATTTCAGCAACTATGAAGCCAAGAAGAAATGCCATGGATTTTGAAGACCATCATGGCTCCAAGATTTAGGAATTTTCCTGACTTTAGTGATCCCAGTGATGTATTACAGGGTACACTCAGGTATATGGAGTATATCCACTTATTTTTCAGTCTGCATTGAGTCTAAATCCCCTCTGATCCTATCAGTTGCAAATCAGCTATTCTAAGAGACTGTTTACAAAAGAAAATACTGGACTACTTGCAAGAGTTTTTTTTTTTTTTCATGTGTGGATGGACTAAAGAATAAGGAATAGTTCATTCAAAATGCCTAATTATGTAACTCTCTCACCCTATAATCTGGCTGTGGGCCAGTATTGATGCAAAATCTGCACCTCTTCTGTGGCTAATGTTAATTTCATACTGATCCTCCTTACTCACGGAAGTCAAGCAGCACAAGTGAAGTGACAGTATACAAGTAGGCATACTGTCCCATTTTTGGATAAACCAAATATGCAAGAGTAGTCTTATATGCCACTGTTATTCACGCATCAAGGGCGCTTATCCTTTGCTAGATGGGCCGCTTTAAAAAAAAAATTGGGGGCATAAATTAAGAGTATATCCACTTCTCCAGGCACTACAACACCAGGGGGTGATCCCCTCTCTTTTTCTCTTTCCCCATCATGAAGTTGACATCTGTGATTTTACAGAAAATATCTCAAGGAAAATGTTGGATTAAGTGCAATGAAATCTGGTACAAACATTAATATTTGCCTTTTTAAGATAAACAGAGAGGTGACATCCCTCTCCTTCAGGTTGACAACCTTTCTGATGTTAAAAAAAATACATACTGTATATAAAGTAGTTAACTTTTTTTGACCATTTGAATGGTGCCATTAATCATAATATGACGTTTTTCAGTTTAAAATGTAGTTTTGCAAGTCAGTAAAGTTTGTTGTAAGACTGTACCCATGATTTAGCAATCCATATTAGTGGATTATGACATCCATGCACATGCTTGATGAAATTGTGGACGTGATTTGTAAATCCAAGCTGAGAGTTCAGAGTTTCACATGGCTCTTTTTTGTCCCAGCTAACAGAAGGGAGCTCCATGCAGATGTGTAATTTGAAGTACAGTTCACAGCAGATCAAAACATCATTTGTCTCTCACCATTAACTAACATACAGTTTTTGTCTACAGTAAGGTCTATTACTTTACAACCAAATACCCCAAAACTAGTTGCCATTAGCCTCAGCTGCACCTTGTTTGCGCTAATTAGCAAGTAGCTACAGGGAGCAACAGGCTAATATAAAATACTGTAACCACCAAGCCCTAAACCTCAGCATGTTAATGTTGTTCCTGTTAGCATGTTTGCATCCTGACATTAGCATTTAGCATAACATATCTACTACCTACTTTCTAAGTGGGCTACGGCCTCGTGAGCAGCTAGCATGGCTATAATCATATTTTATTCTAGAGTCAGCACCAAAAACTAAATTAAGTCCAATAACTCTGTTTCAGTTATTCAAAAGGTTGTGTCTTTTATTGCTTCTTTACATTTAATGCTGCGGATATTTTGCACTCATGATAAAAAACCCAATCACCAGCTGAATAGGAAATTCAGCATCATACAAGCTTATGGATATTAGAGAAAAGGTGCCGTTCAATTTGCCTTATTAATCAAATCCCTGACAGAAAAGCAGGCTATGCCCAACTGAATCAATTTCTCCCCCCAACACCGCCAGCGTAAGACTGTCCCTCACTCTCTGTGGTGTCTTTGAAATGCTGTGTGTCTGCAACCCATGCCTTGCAAGCTGTGCACGTCTGAGGTAGCGCTGTGGCAAAGAAATGCTTGATCAACTCTATTTCCTCCTAAAGTCCCATTCTTCTTACTTGCCACCCGTTTCCCATCTCCTCTCTCTTCTATTTCTCGCTCTCTCTCTCACATTCAGTGTGTAGAGGTGCAGATTTATTGAGGGGCCCAGTCACTGGTGGCCACAATCCAGCTCGAACAAGTGATTTGTTCAGAGATTACAGACACAGGAGACAGAGACAGGGGCATTAATAGACAAATCACAAGGTTGAATGTGGTCCCTACTTGACAAGAGTTGTCAGCCGCGTACATTTCTCAGAAACATCTATCTTTAATGAAACTCTGATGCTATATTCAAATGGTCCCTTGCAAGTGGTTCACTGCTGAGTGCACATGCAAAAACATGTCATATTTCAGTCGTGGTGTGATTACTCATATTTGTAACAGTGATCTGTGGTGCTGTTTGCATTCAGCAATCACTCAACAGTGCTCTCCATCCCCTCCCTAGAAGAGGCCTCTGAATAAAGAATCGCCTCCTGGCCAGTGCTCCACAGTGAAGCAATTAACATTAACATCTCACTGGATGTTTGTTTTATCACTTTAGAATGCAGCTGACACTTCACAGAGGGCACCTTCAGTCTCCTCCATTCAGACCTTCAGCCATATGTGGCCTGGTTCGAGCAGCAGCACTGACAGGGCCGTTGGCAGTGGAGACCGGTGCCCCTCCTGCTCTGCTTAATTACCTGCGTGATGGAGTGGGTCCCCCCGCCAGCAGAGCCGCTGTGCCACACTGTGTCAGGGGCAGTGCGGACACACCGAGCTGGCAGAGTCTCACCTGCTTCACCTGTTTTCTCTGTCTCAGATTAATAATAAATAAGCAACTGCCAGAGATTGTTTTCCTTTTGGTCAAGAGAAGATTTCATTTTTCCACTTTATTTTTAAATTTCTTCTATTTATTTATTTATATTTTTTGCCGATGGTGCCACTTGGTAAGGGACAGACTCAATTTCCTTTTCATTCTTTTTTAATACAGAAAAAGAAGCATTATTGACTGTGCAGGCTTCACTGGCAAGTCTCCTGGTTGCCTATTGGATTGCACTGAGCGCACAAGCCTGGGTGGAGAATAAAGTGGAAGGCACTGAGTGTCCAAACTGTACCCGCTGAGACTATGCCAGACCACATTAACTGTTGCTGTAGCAACCGTCTCCAAATCAGGGGAGAAAACTCGAACACTTTAAGCAGACTAATTCCTCAAAATGTCCTCATTCAATGTGTCTCTTCCCCTATCGTCCTCTTCCTTGTCTATCTCTGAAGTTAATGTAAAATATTCCGGAAATCTGAATTCGTAGAATAAAGAATGATATAACTGTGGACATTCAGTGTTTAATTAAATTCAACAAAGTTTGTTTGAGGAAGAGGTGCAAACTCTGAGATTTGGCTTGCTTTAAACTTTCCCTCATTAAAATTCAATGCATGGCTCATAAAAACAAAGTGACATTGGAGGCTGAGCTGCACAAATTTAGACATTTTAGGAGACTTATTTTATGCCTACAGACTGTTAAAGAGATCTTTGGAAACAGTCAGTGGTGAAAGTAGATTTAGAAAATTTACTTAGGTACAAGTACTAACACCACACTGAAAATACTCAACTACAAGTCCTGCATTTAGAATTAAAAGCATATAAGTATCATCAGACAACTGTCTTTAAAGTAGGCTATTAAAGGTCAAAGTACTCATCCTGCATATAAATGACCCCGGTCAGTGTTTTCCTGTGATAAATGATGTTTGAAGTGAATAACGCAACTGCTGCATTAATATTTATATTATTGTATTGTAGATGTTTAATGCTGAGCTACTTTTATGTAGATATAATGATGACAGACCATATGATCATCATATGTTTGTTGTGATGCTGTCCTGTGAGAACATTTGCCAGCCTTTTTCTGTGAAAATGCTTTTTTTTTTGCTAATAAATGAGGCTTTTAAAAAACGATTCATTGAAGTTTAACAGGTGGGCAAATTTTCTCAACCTAAAAAGGAACGCTTGGGTAATTATTCAGTTTGTCTAAAAAAATGTTTTAAAAATAACAGAAAAAACTGCCACCTTTAAAGATACATTGTAACACACTATAGAGGATGGGTATGAAAAATTGTAAGCTGAAAAGTAACTAAAGCTGTCAGAAAAATTTAGTGGAGTAAAACTAGAATATTTCCTTCTGAGATGTACTGAAGCAGAAATATTAAGTTGCATAAAATGGAACTAGAGTAAATGTACTTAGTTACTCTCCACCACCGGAAACAGTCAACATTTGTCCAGGGAATTATGACACATCACCTGCCTCTGCGTCAAAGCGTCTAAGTCTTCTGTGTCCCAACAGAACAGTGTGACTTCATGACATGGAGTGAACAATAAACAGCACATTTTAGGACACTTCTGAACATGACTCTTGAGCATTAACACAGTCTTTAAGTCTCAAGTATGAACACTTTTAATCAGCCAAGCTAATATATTCACGAAGGAGACAAGCAGCTGTCTGGACAGAGGCTCCCAGTCTGTCTGAGTTGGTGTGTGTGGGGGTTTGCTCAGGTGAACAGGGCTGCGCCTGTGGAGACACTTATCACCCACAGCAGAAACGGTCTCATGCATGCCCAGAATTCTCAATGACACGAGACCCACGTGGATTTGGAACAAGAGGAAAGTGCTGCTTTCAGACGGGAATGAAAAGTGAAAAACAGGAAGGTGTGCAGTTCATACGTGCCGTTTGTGTTCTTTAATGTAAGTGTGTGTGTGTGTGTGTGTGTGTGTGTGTGTATCTTGCGTACATTTTCCCCATGTTAAAACATTGAAATTTTTCATAAGGAAATTTTAAAACTGATTGTTACATTTATGGTTGCATATCTTCACCATTACATTTCCACGTAGCAACCATTCATGGTTACTCATTTCACTATCAGACCCCCAGTCAGACCTGCTGAAGATTCTGTGAACATGTTGATATCAACTAGATTTTTTCTGTTCAAAGACGTGTCAGTTAAGTGAAGTTAAATAAAATGCGTTGTTTGCCATTTAGCACTGTGACCACAAGCCTAAGCAACCTGTGAGAGACGAAGCAAAGGAAGTGAAAGTACTGTCTGAAATACACCAGCAGCAACAAGAAGAACCACCATTTCAAGATGTGCTTATTTTCCATGCAAACAAACGTTAACTCTTCAGTGATTGTCCGAGACATAATCCAAATGTTCTCAATAAACCAGCTGTCCAGTAGTTGGTCTACTGGGAAACAAGATAGATGGGCTGACCTTGAAAGAACTTCTAACACTTACTAGATTTAGCTTTTCTTTCAGCACAAGAAATAATAGGCCTACTTATCAACTGGAAGGTGAAGAAACTAATTTATTTTAAGAGAGATAACTGGCTAAAAGAATACTTGGAATTGGTATCTATAGAACAAATAGCTTGTATTCTGCAAGATCTGGGCAGTGATCACAAGGCTTACTGAGTCAAATTCTATCACTCTTGAATAAGAAACAAACGGATGGGGATGCACTATGATACGTATTTATAATGACAAGCTGTTATGTTTAATTATTTTTCTGTTATATAGATGTTTATTTGTTCATTATCTCTCTTAATTTCATGGTAAGTGTCTGAAGTTGGTCCATAGGTCAAAATGGCACATTAACTTGTGGTTATATGCTGCCATTTGAATTGGTGCCCCTATCAGATGATGGTGGGTCTGGTTGTTCTTTTCCCAACCAAGCGTATTTGTTTTACAGTGTTGTGACACTCAATTGGGAACATGTTGTATATATGCATTATTTTGCACTCTCTGTCTCCTTCCTGGTGATGGCGGGATGGGGCTGGGCCTTTGACCTGCTGGCGTACAGCCGGGCGGGGGCTTAATGCCTATCTCACTGAACTGGGCCACTCCCTTTGTGTGTGTGTGTGAGGGAAGGGAGGTTGAAATATTGATTTGTACAGTTTTATTTCTCAACCGTCTCCCCCCACCTGCCGTCAGGTGTGGAAGTTCAGTAGATGGCGTGATGATGGGGCAGATATTGGAACAAAAGACAGGGCAGTGTAATGGATGCTGTGGAGATGGAGCCGGTGCTGGGCTAGAACAGTCGGGGCCGGTGGCAGGAGCGATTGGAGGCAAAGTAGGAAAGGTTCAGGGGCGTTAAAGAAAATATTATGGGGTTGAGTGGTCAGGACAGTTGGTGGATGGCAGGCCAGGTTAGGCAGCAGGAAGAAG
>JAQFJB010000002.1:18430606-18445215 GCA_029874875.1 Naso minor | reverse complement strand
TCACACAGGGTTCCAAGTGGAGAGAAGTAATGATGCCAGTCAGATTTGTTTGGTCAGAGCTTCAGAATATTAAATCATTAGTCTTTGCTCTTAACTTCTTGCCTTTCTTACACAAAAATGTGCATAAACTACAAATTAGTGTGCATAGTTTATCAGTGCAAGTGGAAATTTTACTACCCTCTCTTCATCCCCGTCTCCCCTCTTGGTGTGGCTGCATGTAATAAGAAAAACTTTTCAGTGTAGCTCAGACCAGAGACGACTTTACTGTTAAAACAGAGCTTACAATAAATGTATAACCTGCCACGAAGGTTAAGTCTAACAATATGTACTAAATCCCCATTGTCTAAAGGAATGGAATGGAATAAATGCTCCAAATTGGCTTTTATCCTGAGCTAATTTATGCTTTATGCCAACACTTTTTGTACATCCTTTTCTATAGCAAAGCCCATTGGGAACATACACATTATACACACACACCATTTGTAGTTAAAGTGGTTAGAGAATTGGAGTGTTGTCAAATAGGGAAAAGCTCTTTTCCTTATTTACTACAGCTGAAGTGCCCACAAGCAAGATTTCATTCATTGAGACAGTTAGGTATCCTCAACAACTTCACCAAGGCAACAAGACCTTTAATAACCCCGAGGTGGACAGAATAAAATACCTTAAAGTACATTGCATTAACTTAGTATCCATTTGTTGAAACTCATAATGCTTGTTGGTGCTTATTGTTGAGCAACTTCCACTTGCTTTCCGGCCAGTTTTGATGAGGATCGACGTGGGCCTACTGCTGCTCTTTGCCAACACATTTCTGACTGCTTTAGGCGTGTTTTTTTTTATCATAGCTGAAACTTTTCTCTTTGCAGCTTTACTTTACTGTAAAACTGCTACTAACAACTATTTTTGTGATTTATTAATGTGTGTATTATCTTGTTGATCAATTGCTTTTTTCATAAAACGACAGAAAATTAACTTTCCCACATTTCCCCAGTCTTCGTTTATCAGATGTCTTTTTCAAAATGGTCCCAACTGTCCAAAACTCAACAGTATCCCCGTGTGCTCTCGTTTTTTGTTTTTTTTACAACTTTAAAACAAAACAAAACAAAACAAAATAGTCTTATTTATAGCTGACTCATACTGCTCACTTTTATATCCAGTGCAAAATATGACGACATGCTTGTTTTGTCTGCAGACCTGACTCTGTTATAGTGTTCTCTTGAATGATCATACCAGGACTCAATGAGCAACCACCAGAGATACAACGTTAGCACACATACAGTGAGCTCCTGCAGTCTAACCTTGAACTGATGGTTTAATCAAATGTCCTTTGACCTCCCTCGGCCCTCCCCCAACGATAGAAATGATCACAACAGCTCATTAGGACTAGTAATCCCTTTTGGAATTTAAGATGGTTATTTGTATGAACAAATCTGGAGCACCTCTGTAACCTGCTAAAACCTCCTGCTTTGGCTCTGTGGTATGAAGACAAGGGTCACTTTTTATACACACTTCAGTTGACCTCTACATTACTAAGCTGTTTACGTAATAATAAGTGCAAAACAAATGGTCACACAGTAGCACTTGTGTCTTAGGGCTAACTGTAAGCTGTTAATATTTATTTTGACACCTCATTTTAGATGTAAAGCCTCTTTTGTTCAAGGATTGACAGAGATTAGAAGAATTTTGCTCTGACTTTTTTTTCCCCCATTCAGCTAAAAAATGGCCTGAAGGGTTTTTTCTGTGTGTAATTGTCATGGTGACGTATTTCAAAGTTAAAAGGCTTCAAACACGATGTAGAGGCGGGACATAACTTCAGGAGGAATTTGATCATCGAGCACCCAAACACACACCGCTTCCCCATCCGTTGCTAACGAAGCCAACTGGCTACCTAACCACCTCCCTACTGCAGCGATAATGTTAACGGTAACGCTGCTACGTTACTCTTAGTCTGTTTCTCTCTAAAGCTGTCTGTCTCTGTCTGTCTGTCTGTCTGTATACATTTAAATCTGTCTCTTATCTGTCCGCTCTGAGCTATGCAATCTTCAGGTAGAGTTTGTTTAATGTGGATAAAAAAATGATAGAATTTGATAAATAATACAAAGAAGTGTGTGTGTGTGTGTGTGTGTGTTTCTGTTTCCTTGGCTTATAATTGGCTTATAATGAGACAAAGGTAGTATCATAGGTGTGACCTACTGAACCTTTATTTATTTTCATAGAAAAATATTACAAAATTTGTCTGATGTGAATTTAGGAGCTACAAACTGTTGCTACATTCTATTTTATTTACACCTACAATTCTTGAAAATAACTAGTAACCCTCTAATAAATCCTTACTTAATGTAGCCTATTTGAATCACTTTCATCAGATAGTTTCTGATTTCCAAAATGTTATTTTAGAGGCTGTAAATTGTGGTTGTTCTGGGTTGACTTGTGTTGAAAGTTGTTTATGATGTTTTGTTCATCATCGAAAAAATATTTCCAAAAATTAAGAAGATGAAATCTGTTGATCTGGTTGTTTTATTTATGTATGACAGATGGTTGTACAAGTTGTCTATACACGGCCTAAAAAGGTCTAGGACACAAAATTTTCAGATGGATATGTGATGTTGATGTTATTGGGTGTTCATGAGGACAGCTGTGGATATTAAATTTGTTTTCAAACACAGAAAGGCTAGTACACTAGTTGTTTGACTCTTCCCATCATCATTAGTTCATTCCTCTGCTGCAGTTGTTTTACATTCTGTCTCTTGGTAGTACTGACAGTTCTAAAGTTTTAGTAATGTCAGTTTAATTCTAATTGGCAAACACTGTTAAGTTAGCATACCCTATAGCTATGCTGCCTTTTTAGTTTAGTAGTCGCAGTTATGGGTGGAAGTGATGCATTTTAACACAGTATTCTTCAAATTGTTTTTATTATTGATGACCTGACAGGTTTTTGGTAAAGGTGCGATTTGTAAAAAAGAGTGTTGCTTTGTTGCTTCTAAAAAAAACCCTTGCTTGTGTTATGCCTGTGTGATGTTTAGTCTGGGTCGGGGAATAATGCTGAATCAAGGCTGTCTCCCTGGCTCTGTGCCCCCACGCTGCAGTGGTCAAGGAGAGGGATTTTGGCTGGTCCAGACACCCAGTTTATCTGAGGACATCGAGAGCTCTGCTTTGCCTTGTCCCTGCTCCGACCTGCATCATCAGTGATGTGGGAAAAGGGCCTCGTGCTCAAGACTGCCCACCCTTCACACTGTCACTTTCTGGCCTGCACCAGTCCATACTGGGTTTATGAGGTTCTTGTTATTTACTTTGGCACTAAGCACATTTGTGATGAATATTTGTCTCAAGTTCAGAGCAGCTGGGTGAAATTACCACCCAGTGTATCATAGCACCACAGCTATTTGTTGCTTGCTAGGTCAGCTCCTGTATTGTCTGAGTGTCTGTGTGTCGCCATTAACATGGATGTTTGGTGTCTGAGCAGGAGCTGTGTTGAGGATGTCACCACCAGCTGTCGTGCCTCAGGTTCTCCTGGACGCGCTGGTTAACGCTGCCTCTTGAAACACGACCTATTTCGAACTCTGCTGCTTGACTGTAGAATAAAACAAAATGATGTCAGTCATTACATTAGTATTAATGATCAGTTTTCTTTCTGATTTAGCAATTAATAGCTTTAGCATTGAAGTGAAGTATCAAGGAGACCAGCGTTAAAAAAGAATACTTTGAATGTCAGTGACCTGCTCTGTTCTCTGTGCATTACTACAGGAGGGTTACCAAGTCTGTTTGTAGTTTCCTGCACAGTGTTGTTTAACCAAGATGGTGAGCCAACGAGATGTTTGGCTAGTGTTCAGGTATCATGTTTGAACAGTAATCACACCTATTGAAATATGTTGCATTTGCTGTATAAAATAGCACCTCTACTTTTCTACTGGATGTTAAAGTTTTATTGTATAAAATTGTGTTTATTTTGTATGTTAATGAGGAGGCTTTTCTCTGCCATATTCCTTCAGCAGTCATTAGAATACAGTACAAGCCCCCCTCTCTGTTTTACTGTGTCTCCAGTTTTAGGAGATTGAAACCCCGCCAACACATTTGCAGGCTCATATTATCAACAGGTTTTGGCTTTAGCGCTGAAAAGATTAGTCAATTATTTAATTGGTTGGATCAAATAGCAGCTAAGTATTCTATGGTTTTAGCTTCTGAAATGTGAGAATATGCTGCTGTTCTAAACTGAATAAGTTTGGGCATGGTTTGTCGTTTGGACAAAACTATTAATTTGAACACATCGCTTTGGCTTTAGGGAATTATGATGATGATTCTTCGCTATTTTCTGACTTTTTATAGGCTTAATGAATAACTAATATAATCATAGAAATAATGGATGAATGTATTTTCATTAGTTGCAGCCCTCACTGGCTTATTACTTATGTATCTATTATCAACATATGCATGTACATTAGCAAAACGAATATGCAGCACGACAGTATTTATAAATTTACCATTTTTTATCCTCTTTTATTTTATGAGCATTTTTGTTTATGTAATTAACACAGAATAATTTTCCAGTAAAATTCACAATCTTATCAGATTTTTAAACTACAAAATTTGATATTAGCTTTGGCTACACAAATCCAGAGCGTCAGTCTGGCTCTAAACAAGGATGTGATCAGTCTGCAGTTGTCCTGGCTGTTGCATAAGCAGCATTAGTCTTTTGAGGAAGTCTGTGATTATTAGACGTTTTTGTTTCTTTGTCTCTGTGTCAAAGAACTGTTTGTTTGTCAGCCTACGCATTTAGTTTGTGACAGGAAAGAGGTTTATAGGAGGTTTGTTTGCCCTAATCCATATTGGCTAACTCCAGGTCACAATCAGCCAGACACACGCATACACTTCAACACCCATGCAAAAAAACACAAGTGCCTTCCCTGTTGTCCGCTTACAGCACATTTAAGTCACACATACAGTCGTGACATAATACTATTTTAACCTAAGAAAACGTCTGCTGCAGAGTAAGTCATCTGGTTATAGCTTGATATGTATGGATTTATTTTCACAGTGTTACAGTTATTGTTAGTTATAGTTATCGTCATCTTTCACGGTGTCTCTTTCTCTGAAGCTACTCTCGACAAGACTTGGGACACATGCACATTTTTGTTCCTCTCTCAACCTTTCAGCAGTCTCACATGCTCCTCCTTACTTTAAATGTTATGCTGTGACACCTTGAGTGGCACACTTGCGCTGGTGTAGTAAAGTAACAGAATGTTGGCCAAATTTTCCTGCAGTCTTGACAAAATTCAGCTGTAGGCTGTCTGCTGGTTCATGGTTCACCCTGCACCAGCTTTTGTTCTGGCAGCAGAAGCACTGCAATACTCATCTGTTATTGAGGATTGGTGCAGAGGATGGCAGGGTAGCCAAGTGATTTAGCAAAACTTCTTTAACCTGGCAGGTGGGGTTGTTGTCCAGTGACTCCAAACATTGTCATTGTTGCAGTTTCTTAATAAGCTGTGACTAAGAACACTACCCTTACAGCTGTGTCTATCTCATTCTGACCTCCGGTAGAGAGAATCATCCTGCATGGATCAATAAATCATTACAATATGCTTGTGACTGAGCTTGAGCTTTTCAGAGCAGTGTTAAAAATGCTATACTAAAGCCTGGTCGTTCTGTGGTTTCGGTGTGGCCGGATGTGTGTGTGTGGGTGCGACAAATCTGCACAGTTCTCACTTTGAATGTCTTAATGATTTCAACAGTTTGGTTTTGAAAGTACATCTTAGGGTGAAATATTCTCTATTTTGATCTCCTTATGTTTTGAAACATATCGAAAAGCCTGGGTTTAGCTGTCTAGGTTTTGCAGTCAAGACTGTTGACAAGTAATTTGAATATAAATCCCTGTCACACTATTGTTACTAAACCCAAATGATGCTAATCTGCTCCTCATTAACCAAGGATCACAATGGCGCCAAGCTAATGGGGGAAAGAGGAAATTGTAATTAGAAAGAAACAGAGGGTTGACATTGGTTTTCTTTTAAGCCCATTTGGCTGCCATAATTAGGACTAATACTAAAACTGTTGCTCTCCTAATACGTTTACTTCTCTCACTGGTTCACTGACCTTATGGATTTCAATATTAGGTAAGAGCCTCTGCACTATTTGTCTTATCAGGAGTACTGTCAGAAGTGGATGGTGTCTCAGTGGTGACTGGGGTCAGCTGCTTGGCCATTTCATAGGCCCACCAGTGTCCAAAAACAAAAAGGTTTCTGACCGGAGAATAAAGTCTTTTATCTTATTCCTCTTTGCTTTGCCTCTGGCTTTTTCCTCTTTGTGCGAGTCTGTTATACTCATAGATTGATGCTCCATTGAGGTGGCATGCCTCAACACTGTTCTTCAGCTCGACAGCCCCCCCCCCCCAATTCTATTAGTGGATAATCAATAGTAGACGCCCATCTAGCTATAGCCCCTTCAATCCCTGTGGCACTTTGCTGCATTTTTTTATCAAGCAAAAGGTGGACCCTCAAGGAAACAATAGCCTGCGTCACTCTTTCAGTAAAACAATGTTTTGACTTATCTAACCACACTCAAATTTGCAGGCACTGCTTGTACACACCATTAGTGCACATGAGGTTATTCGAGCATAACAAGTTGTTGTTTTTTTTGCACTTCTGTTTGTGGCGGAAATTCCTGTTTAATGAATAGAAAAATTATGTTGCTGTGTTTTGGTTTCACAAACACACACACACACACACACACACACTCACACACACACACTCACACAGTCATGTCAAAGATGCCCTCTGAGAGACCTTGTTGGATGTAATAGTCTTAGAATTTTATGATCACCAGAGGTTAACCGATGACGTGGCAATGTATTTATCTAGTATGTTGCTGCTGCACTCAAACTCTGTTGTGTCCAGATAAATTTTGATATTTAATAGTAGAAATAGGTTAGGAATTGTACTGAATATCAAAATATCCTCTTTGCTGTCACTTTAAGGCACCTGGAGTGATACCATCTCTTACTGCATACTGTACATTCTGTAGCATAGGTGGCTTCAGCAAATTGGCCAAGACACTGTTTAGCCATGGTCCATCCCTAGAGTTATGTAATACATTGCTGAATATATGTGTCTATCTGTAAGAAAACAACTCCTTGAAGCTTTTCTATAAAATCAGTTGGCTCCATTAACTGGCTACTTTACTTAGTCTTTCAACTTTGTTGTATCTGCCCCTTAGATCCTCAAGTATCTGAAATGATAGCTGTCTCTCCAAAAAAAAGGGCACTCTCAAGTGGACAGTGTGCATTTAAGACAACATGTGACATTAGGCTAAGAGCTTGTTTTGAACACCTAGTTTGCAATTACATGGTGTATGTGCCTGCAAAGTTCCCAGAACTTTCACTATGTTACCTGGTCCCTCCCCACAGTGCCCAGAGCCTACTTGTTTTTGTATCTCAGTCCGATATATTTATGTTGCTGTATGAGTTACCAGAGCTGTGAAACTAACAGAGCTAAGCACACAGATGGAGTCGGTGGCTGCACAGTGGAGCACAGCTTTATAGAGTGTTTCCTGCAAATGTCAGTCTTGCCTGGTATGGTTTTCTTTGTGTGTGTTTGACCTCGCCTGGGCGGTTCCACACTCTGCTCTGACAAGTAGAGCCTTTTCTTAACAAAGTGTACACACTTGATAAGATTCTGAAAACATATGTGCACACAAACACTAGATCTGTTTGCAGCAACACTCCGATTTCAGGTCACTCTTGTAAGAGCTTACATCCCTCACAGTAACTATGAGGCAGTTGACAAGACAAGTCTCATATATTGATGCTTCTGTGATATCCATCGTCTACTCTGTGAGTGTTTATTTATGCTTTGGGAATGACATTATTCCGGTGTCTCAGTGTGCTTATGTATCTGTCTGTGTATCTGGACATGCTGTGCACAACACCTTTCAGCCTACATGTGATTCTGAATAATGCAGAAGCCACAATGTCTGCTAAGAGGGAAAACAGAAGTGGGAGAGCAAATGGAGGTGTGTGTGACTGGGACTTTGGGGAAGACCCTGTGGTGGGGGCAAGGGAGGTATTTAGCAAAGACAGCAGGATTCCTGAAAGATGAGAGCAGAGATGATGAGGAGGGAGCAAGAAAGATAAAAAAAGGCGTGCGGGGAGAAGAGGGAAGGAAAGCTGCAGTGCTTGAGGGTTAAAACACTTACACAGACACTGAGCTATCTGTCGTCCTATCTGTTTTATTATTCGATATCTTTCCTTTTAGACCCGTGGTTCAGGTAAACTGCAGACCATGTGCTGTTGCTGTGCCGCAAAGAGTACTTGGGGATAACCGAACCCAACTTGGCCCCAGCCTTCTATTGCTCAGCGTGCCTCAGTAGAGAAGGTTCTCTGCAGAACTGAATTATTCATTGGACTTTAGAAGAGTGCAGTGAAAATCCCCACCCCCCCACGCACTTGCACACAAAACCTGATATGCCACATTGACACACACCCACAATGCATTATCATCATATCACTCCACTCGTCAACACATTGAATCACAGCACATCTTGCTTCGTTGTTAATTTTGAGGTTATTCAGTCTGATTTCCTATTTGTTCTGCTGTTTCAACTCAAATGAAGTTCACTGTGTGTTTAAATAATTAAACAGATTAGATGGCGCTGGGTTGTGTTCATTGCATTCCACCGTCAGTGTCGTCCGTTTCTGTTAGGGGTGGGGTTGTGCCTCTAGTCCATGCTCAATGCTGAGTGCACGTGTGTGTTTGTTATGTAAGTCGCTGCTCTGGTGGATAAAAACAGTGAAAACTGCAGTAAAGAAACCCTAGGTTATACCTAGACCAAGGTGCTCTCAGAGTGGGGTCAGCCTTGCAGAGAATTGGAAGAGGAAGGTATTAAGAGGGAACAGTTGCTGAAGATGTGTCTCTGAGTGCGGGGGATGCTCGGTTATGGAGAAGGGAGTGGTTGATGTTCGGGGTGCAGAGAGGAAGACAGATTGCAGATATGGGGGAGGGGGGGAAAGGAGCAAAAGGTAGTGGATGAGAGAGTGAGCAAGCAAGTGAAGAAGATGGAGAGAGATGGAGGAGGTCGATGACACATAACCTTTAGCTGCAGTGTGTGATGGGTGTGGCCATGTTAATGTGTGGGTTCATTCTCCCCCCAGTCATGGTGGTTTGTCACCCTGTAATGTCTTGTTAGACAGCCTTGTTTCTGGATATGTGAAACCGTGTGAGTTTTCATCTGAGTAGAATTATACTGAAAATACGACAATATGAAATACACTCAGTTAAATACCACACACAGTATTATACTTATTAAAAAGATTAGATCATCACACACACATGCACCATATTTAGGCTCAGTCTAGTAACTGCTTGAGAAAGCCCACTGATTTAAAATTCCTTTCCCATACACAACTGCTGACTGTGGTCAGCTTTGATATGCATATGGTCTTATTAGAGATGTGTATGTGGCTCACAGACTGACGCTAACCTCCCTCGCAATCTCTCCGTCTTTCTCATTTTTAAGACAACATGCAGGTTAACAGTGGGGCTTCATTTAATTGTTGCTTACTGCTATGTGTCATCTTTCCTCTAGGATCGAAAGCTGTCAAAAGTGGAACGTCAGCGCTTTAAGGAGGAGGCAGAGATGTTAAAGGGCCTTCAACATCCCAACATTGTCCGTTTCTATGACTTTTGGGAGTCGCCCCTTAAAGGGAAGAAATGCATTGTTTTAGTCACAGAGCTCATGACGTCAGGAACATTAAAAACGTGAGTACTGGTGGACCCAGGTGTTTGACAACTTCTCTGACATAAATATTTGGGCATATGACAAATCTTTACACCAGTTAAAGTGATCTTACCTTTCACTTGTTCTATTATTATTGTGTTTTATAGTGTTTTTCTGAGAAGCTATTTTGAAACTTCCGTGATTGTCAGTTAGTGTATTTCTCTCTTCTACTTACAGCTATCTTAAGCGTTTCAAAGTTATGAAGCCCAAGGTGCTGCGGAGCTGGTGTAGACAGATCCTGAAGGGCCTTCACTTTCTCCACACCAGAACCCCTCCAATCATCCATCGGGACCTTAAATGTGATAACATCTTTATCACTGGGCCCACAGGCTCAGTCAAGATAGGGGATTTAGGACTGGCAACACTTAAGGCGGCTTCCTTTGCTAAGAGCGTAATAGGTAGAAGACTTTGAAATGTAATATGGCAGATTAATTTTTTTCACAGTTCATAAGAAAATGACTCATCAATCTATTTTTGCTCTCTACTCTCTTCAGGTACCCCAGAGTTCATGGCTCCAGAGATGTATGAGGAACACTATGATGAAGCAGTCGATGTCTACGCCTTTGGCATGTGTATGCTAGAGATGGCCACCTCGGAGTACCCTTACTCGGAGTGTCAGAATGCTGCTCAGATTTACCGCAAAGTCACCAGTGTAAGTTCAGGTTCTGTGCATTTTTCCAGTGTGGTTTAGAGATTAGGGCCTACATCTTTAAAAAACTATGATAACTTTGTAAAAACAGCTGGGACAAAATAATAATTATTTGCGCTATTATTGTAAAGAAAAATAAATGTTAACTATTCCTCTCATTTTCCCAATCATAAGTGTAACATTTTGTTTTTGAAATTGTCAAACCAAAAAAAAAAGCTTGTTTATGCAACAGTCATCTTAAAGAAAGCCTGCTTGTAGGATGCATGCTTTTGACAAACCAGGTTCATGCTTAATGAACATGAATGAGCAGATGTCAGAGGAGGACATGATCTGCCTTTTTTTTAAAATTTATTTTTTTTTAAACTAGATGGATTCTTAGCCTTGAATTTCTTGGGTGAAAAATCTAATGAGCCATATGGAGTCACAGAGGGAGTCCAAATCTCCTTTGTTTTTTTTTGTTTTTGTTTTTTTTATAAAGCCTACAGGCTGTATTCCACTCCATTTCAATGAGTTTGTCTCTGCTAGCAGAGCATGCTGCAAACTGTTTATAGATCAGGGTTGTCTAAAGTCTCGACAGACCTGGTTTCATGAAGAGAATTGATTTTCCACTCCTGAGACTTGGTAGGGTTGGAATCTGAGAGATGATTCTTTAGAATGCTGGTAGAGAAGGGAAATCTTATTGGCCATATTAATAGCAGGACAGCATCAGTGCAGCTGTCTCTAGATACTCTGCATTGTTACCATATGCATATTACAGCACCCTGCAGGGACCACTGCAGGATATTAATAAGAGATTGATCAAAGAGAAACCCCTGATAGCTTTATACTACTTCCTGAGAATATACAGCCTGCAGCTGCATAATTGGGAACAATGTTAATCAGAGAATGCACATACTTAAAATTGTAGATGCAGAAATTGTATCTTTTTGAAAATTGAAAAATGCCAAGTTATGCTAACACTGTAGCTAACACTGCACAGTGGAGAGGATAACTCAACAAAATATGCCTGCATTAGTGTGCTTAGCTGTAGCAAAGAGTATTACCAAAATTTTCAGAATTTTAAAAATAATACTCCAACCAAACATCTATTGTTGAAAAAAAAAAAAGAATGCTATAGAAAGTCTCAAAGCAAATTCTTAAGATGTTTCTACACGATCAAAATACAAACAACAAGAGGAAAGAAAAGAGTGGTTTGACAGATTTCTATTGATGCTTTGTTTTTTAGGAACCACTGCAACTGGCATGCATCATAGACTGTAGAATAAATAGTAGACGTTACCTCTGTGACATCACTCGTTGGTCTGTGCACTACCAATTTGAAGCCTCATGTCTGGCATCATGGCTTTGCGACCATATTTGGACGAGTGGGTGGAACTGGGGAGGTTATGCATTGCTGCAAATGACTGTGTGAAGCCTAGCAGACAGCCTACAGCTGCTATCGCTCATAGCAGCCACACACTTAATTGCTCCTAACATTAAGGCTTAATACAATTTAAACGAGGGAGTTATAAAAAATTCACCCCTTGCACAGTCGTCACATATTATGAAATGAATTATAGAGACTAAATCTGTGTTTGGTACCAGGCTACAAACACACATTTCTGCCATAAATTTGGCTATTTTAATGTAAATGGGTCTGTGAGGTACAACTTTATTTTAGAGTCAGCCTCAAGTGGCCATTTTGAGGAACTGCATTTTTGGGCACTTAATTATTCATCCCCGAAGGTTGCTGCTTGGCATATATTCAAGCTGACCAGAGCTGCTATGCTCTGTCAAGGTTGACAAGCCTACAGGGTGTGAGTGTGTGATACATAAAAGATAAGATTTGAGGTGGAGTATCACAAAAACATCCCAGACTCCTTCCTTTGTTTTTCCTTTGTGATTATTTTTCATCAACACACTATCCCTTCATGGCATGACTTTAGTTTTTTGTTTATGTTTCCCTTTCCTCAGGGAGTGAAGCCGGCCAGCTACAACAAGGTCATGGATCCTGAAATCAAGGAGATTATTGGGGAGTGTATCTGCCAAAAGAAAGAGGAGCGGTGAGTGACTGTCCCCCTCATTGTCCAGTGTTGAGCCAACAGGACTCACAAGGTGCCCTCTCATCCTTCATGCCTTATCTCACCTCCCCCACTTCATTGCTGTAGCGCTGACAGTTGGACTCTCAGCAGCAGTGCAGTCTCCCACTATATCTGCAGGGTGTCTTTCATTTCTGTTATGTAATGAGTTTGTGTACAGAGAAGAAAATGGCCTCTAATTAACTTTTCAGTGGCGTTTTTTGTTGAAGCATGATTGGGTTCAGTGAGTGACTTTTCAGTAGCACAGGTAATCCATGTATGATGTAATTACTCTGGCATACGGGAACCTATTTTAACTGAATTACCAGAAAATCAGGAAGAGAAAATGCAAATTAATACATGTTTTGATCCATTGCCTTTAAACGATTATTTTGAGTAATTAGGTGGTGCTAATTCTCAAATTAGGTGCTATTATGCTATTACAAAAGAAAAGAGCATAACAAGAGGATGGGATGTGAGTACCAGTCAAACCTCAAACAGTGAAAAGCAAATTAGAAGACATCATGGACATCTCAGTTTTATTTCTGTTTGTTTTCTATATGAAATTGATGAATATGAAGTCTTGTCATAACAGATCTAATTTTTTTAGTGTGCTGCTGTTTTCTCTTTACTAGAGTGGAAGCCTCAGTGGACATTTAAAGGTCATCTGTGCAGGATTAGTTGCATCTATCAGCGAGTTTGCAGTTGGCAACCAGCTGGATAACCCTCTGCTTATTATTTTTTCATTATTGCTAGACTTTTTCTAATTTAGTGCATTTTCCCGCAGATTTGTTATATGCAAATTGAAGTGACTGGTTTCTGTAATAAGTGGCATCTTTTTGTGTAGTGCGACTTTGTGCAAGAGTTTTGAACTTCGATGTTCCTTCTATCAGGTATACCATCAAGGACCTCTTGAACCATGCTTTCTTTGCTGAGGACACAGGTGTAAGGGTGGAGCTAGCGGAGGAGGATGATGGGAAAAAGGCCTCAATAGCCCTGAAACTGTGGGTGGAAGACCACAAAAAGTTAAAAGGGAAGTACAAAGAGAGTGGAGCCATTGAGTTCACATTCGACCTGGAAAAGGAGGTCCCTGAGGTTGTGGCACAAGAGATGGTGAGTGAATAATTCAAGTGAAGTCCAGTCAGTTCAGTTTCATTTATGTAGCGTCAAATCACAACACAAGTTGTCTAAAGACACTTTAGATGCAGAGCATGTCTAGACTTCACAAATGAAAGCAGCTCCCACATGAGCAAGCACTGAGCAATAGTCAAAAGACGAAGGTATTTGGAGTTAGATATGGATTTGGAATCCTGTGTGTGATGTACTTCTTTGTTAGGCATTGTGTTGTCTACCTTTAATACATTTAATGGTAAATATACGTGGTCAAACTTTTGAAAATCCTTTGCATAATTTTAATTTTAGTAATATATTGGTTGTAACTCATGCTTGTAACGCAGTTTGCATGTCATGTGGCTTGGTGTGGTCTGCTGGCAGCTCTCATATCTCGTCATCAGGGAATGCACTCGTGCAGATTAGTGACGATAACTTGCTCTGCTGTTCCAGGAATTCAGTGATTGCAGTTCTCTTTTTTTCCCCTTTTGTTTACATTGTTTTCTGCAGTCTTTCTGGGCCTGGCTTTTAGTATTGCAGGGCCATGGGTATATCATTGTGTGTTCACCGAAGATTTCTCTGAGTGTGAGAGCCATTATAATACCGACTGCAAGCCGTTCAGTCATCCAACATTCTTCAGCACCACGAAATTGTTTATTGGGTAATGGGATTAAGAGAGACTGAGTTAATACAGCTCGATCTCAGCTGGAGAATGTTACCAAATTTATTGTCTAACTTTGTTCTTGAACAGCGTAATAGGGGATTTTGTGGAAAAAATAAAACTGGTTAACAATATAAGCAATACCAGAGAGATCAAATCTTTAGTGAAACATATACATAGAGGTTATGGTGCGACCATTCAGAATGGCCCCTAAAAACATGCTTTGAAAGAGATTTATGTTATATCATGTTCAAGATATGGAGTGAAATACATAAGCTTTGATAGTCCTCCCTCTAGCTGCGTTTACATGGGTCCAAAAATCCCATTTACAATCTGATTAAGAGGTCAATCAGATTCGAAATGTCTCATG
>JAQFJB010000002.1:18412163-18426937 GCA_029874875.1 Naso minor | reverse complement strand
TCCACAACAGGCTCACCCTGCATCAGGATATCCTGCGCCAGTTCAGCAACAGACTGCAGCACTAACAACCACTCTGCCATCACAGCTGCCAGCACAAAGCTACCCTCTTGCTTCTGTAGCCCCGACTATGGCAGCCATTGCTCAGTGTCATCCTGCACAAGCTCCCAACACACAGCAACAGGTCCAAGCCCCAGTCAATCTGTCAAGTCAGCAGCCTGGTCAGAGCTCCTCCACACCTGCACTTTATAACCAACAGACATCTGTTAAGCGAGAACACCAACATCCCTTACTGCAGAATACTCAGTCTAATATACAGCTTACACAACATGCTGGCCAGACTTATATTCAGCCTCAACTCCACAGCCAAGAAGCTCTTCTTAGCATACACCAACAAATAGCTCAGCAGCCTACCCACCATTCTCAAAATGTTCAGTCCTCTGGTCAACAACAAATACACACCCCGACTCCACAAAAGCACAGTCAGAAAAACATGCAGACAGCAGCTCTGCAACAATCTACAGTTCAACAGGTTCCAGTGACTCAGCCTCACTCTACAGCAACCCAAGCTGTGCAGGCTGCAGCCACACACCAGAGTTACCCTGCTGCAGGTCTACCTGATGCTGGCTCACAGAGCTATGCACATTCAGCCCCCAGTGCACTGCAGCAACAGACTGCTCCAGCTCAGAGTCAGTTCCTGCCCGTACAGTCTACTGCTCCGCAGACATATGGGGGAGCCAAGCAGGTGGTGACTCCTCAGAGCCTTCCAGTCTCTGTCCAGCAAGGCCAGGCTGCACCTATCAACCAACAGGTGAGTGAACAGTGTTGTTGATCGCTTTAAAGTACATTGTAGCTTGGTGGCAAACAGAGTGCCCCAGTTCTTTAATTTAATGTTTGTTTTGCCTCCTCTGACCTCGCCCTGTTTTCATTTCTCATCAGTTTCAACCCTATCTTTGCACCGCTGCTTTCCTGAATCAGGTAGAATGCCTTTGTCTCAACACACTTGTCACTGTAGACTCAATGTTGGTGGGGGGTGGGGATGGGGTTGCATTTAAACAAATTAACAATATTTTAAGTGGACGTGTCTACCTTGCTGACCTGCTACAGCATATGCCTCTGTGGGGCTCACTCAGACAGCGTTGCTGCTGCCAGTCTTATCTTTCTTCATTGAGTTTGTGATAATAGCCATCATCACAGCAATCACCGGCTGAGTTTCTGCTTTTTGTGTTTGCTAACAAGAGGTTTTGGGACACACATGCACAACTCACAGGCCTTGTATCTCAGGCCTCATGGTGCCTGGTTTTGTTTTGGTGCAGCTGAATTGGAACCAGCTGTGTTGGTGGACAGAAGGTGGATGAAAAAATGAACAGCCCAGTAAACAGGAGTTTCCTTGGGCAACAGCGGACAGAAAAATAATTGAGCAGTAGTGAAAACAATAACAGTGTTTTAGCCGCTGTATCCGCCAGCTCTCCCAGGCTTGCTCTGTGTCTGTGGTACACAGAGCTCCAGCATGTGCAGCAGACTCAGACTGATTCCAGGCTTAGGGACAGGATGGAAAATGTGAGCTATTCTCATCTTGGTCAATAGCAGGAAATGCAGATTTCCAAACAGAGATGAAACTGTAATCTCTGCCATTATTGAACTTCCTCCCTCTTTTTCTTCCTCTTCATCTTATTCTTCTGTAGAATGTTCCTGCTGGTCAAAACATTTCACAGCTTGGACAAGACGGTCAGGGCCATGCGCAGCATCTCAGCCAATCAGCTTCGGGTGTGCCATCCCAGACACTTCATCCGCAACAGTCAATGGCTCAGGCTTCTGTCCAACAACTCCAACCTCTGCAGATTTCAAACTCTGTACCACCAACACATCTATCCCAGGTATTCTTAGCTAGGATTCATGCTCACTGTTGTCACGAATTATTTTGATAATACCCACCATTTTTGCTGGTGTTTGAGCAATAATAAATCTTAGCTATTTTTTCTTTTTTTTTTTTTTTGCTTGGATTATACTAACATATAATAATATAGACCTTAAGCAAATTATCTTGATCTTCCTATGTTTGAATTTTGTTTTCTAGATTATTTGATTTTTCCCTCTGTTTCTTTCTGCCTTCTATCTTTTTCATTTAGTTTCCTTCACAGTATCCCACCATCCAGGTGATGACAGCTGTGACTGACTATGAATCCTCTTACCCTCACCCCTGCACCGCCCCTCACCCTTCAACCTCTTCCTCTCTTAACCACATTTTCCTTTCTCCTGGACAGACTCTCCCTGTGACCCCCTCTATCTCACCTCTTTCTCCACTGCACACTGAAAACACATTAATTCCACCCACTCCAGTGTCCCTCATACCTTCTCCCTCACATGTGCTGGCCAAGGTAGGACCAGCATCCCCACAGCACCAGCCCACTGCTGTTAAATCTGAAGCTTTACATTCACAAGCTGCGTTCATATCCGTACTAACCACCCATCCCATACACACACACACTGCCCCCTCCCAGAACACACACCCTCCCACAACTGGCAGCACTCGGCCTATAATACAGGTAATTATGATGGCTGCTGTGGAGTGCAGATGTTTACCAAGAGGGTGTGAAGTGGAACCTTTAATTCTGATCATTTCAGTCAGACTGTTTTAACAGCATTGCTTGTATCACACAAAGTTGTAGTTGTTTTAGAGTCTCCATGCTGTTTTTCTGTAGCTGAAGGATAATAAACATCTCTGTGAGAAAGCTATTAATCAAAAAATGCAGATGGAAAAAAACTACTGTAGTTTTTGCTGATATATGGTAGACATACTGTACTTCAAAGACAAAAATCCTGTGGGATTTCTTTGAATGAATTCTTAATTAAAAAACAACGACAAATTGTCTGATAATAATGATGATAATGATCAGAATAGAAAGAAAAATGTCTTGTTTGTCTTGAAATGCAGATTCCTCAGCAGGCCCAGGTCAGCCACCCTGAGCTTGTCCCCTCTGCTCAGCTCCCCCAGCCTGCGGTCTTCTCCTCACCTGTGCACACTGCGTCAGACCCAGGCACAGCCACTGCTGCTGCCCAGCTGGACAACAGGAACCTGAGCCAACTGCCCCCGCAGGCTCAATCCCAGAGTCAGGTTCAGAGGCAGATTCCTGTGCTGCAGCCATCTGACTCTCAGAGAGCATCATCTGGGTCTGCCAGTTCCTGTCTGACTCAGCAGAAACAGCTCAGTACTGCTGCATGTCAGGGTCCAGCAGAGACTAACACTGAGGTTTGGCCATACATGACTCACTTTCACACTTTTTAGTTCTCACCACTTACTTTTTTTCACTGCCCACCTTCCTTTACAAAGATACCACTGCACTCATTTAGAATCACTGTACTTTCACTCGAGCACATTTCAGGAATGTAATCTAAAAATAAAATACTGGAATAAATGTTCCTCTGGTTTATTCAGTCTCTCTGGTTGTTTGTGTCTGTGTTGTCTGTAGGATCAAGTCACAGAGAAACACACTGGAGGACAGAGCTATGACAGGTACTGGTTTACTGCAGCTCGAGTCATCTTTGCAGGGGACATGTCGATGCCAATGCACCAATATGCATTTTTTAGAACTACAGAATAATCTAAGACAGCTTTCAGGTGCTGTCAGATGGACCTTAATCCCTAGAACAACATCTACCTAAGATGAGGAGAAAAAAACTCAACAATTCACTACTTGCTGCTCTTCAAAAGAAAAAAAAAGAGTCCCATTTATTATACAGAGTTATCTGTGTTGCAGTGTGGACCTAGTTGACAGCAGTCTGCTCACTTTGCCTGGCAGTGTGTTGATTAAAGGACAGCTCTCCAGTAAAACGCAAACATCTGTGGACGTCTGTAAAACCACAGTGAACTCTGGATTGTTGTGACCAGCAGCAGCAGCTGTAGTTGGCTGATATATCAGGCTTTCGCCAAATCCTGCAGGCATTCCAGAGCAGCGATAAATATGTAACCTTTCTTTTTGAGCTCCCTATCAAGGAGAAGGGGAGGTAAAGACTGTTGGCGTCTTTTCATTTTTAGTACAAGATTTCTGTCTATTGCAACCAAAAAGAATGTGTGGCACTAAAAGTCTTGGCGTCTCGAATATAGCTTAGATGATTCCTTTCTCCCTTTATCAGTCCACCATCTCTATTTGGGCATTTTTTGACATGTTTGTGCATGTTTGTTGCTTGTTTCTGTGAGGTACAACAGCAGATACAAATTAATCCTGAAACCACTATAGACTACCTATAGTTGACATAGAGCTGTGTGTTCTATTCGTGTAAAGAAAACAGGTTTTATACTAATACTCACCTTTCCCCACTAAAACCAGTGTCAACTCTGATGCCACGTCAGGGAAGGAGATGAGTGACGGTTATGAGGGGACACATGGAGGTAAAGGTGAAGGGAAAGTGCGCAAACACCACCGCAGGTCCACTCGCACTCGTTCCCGACAAGAGAAGATCAGCAGGCCAAAGCTCAACATGCTGAATGTGGGTAAACGAAATGCAGTCCAACAGTGACCACATCACTTTGAGCCCAAGTTTAAAAGCAATGAGTAGACAGTCGTGAGCATCAGCATTTCTGCTGTCGTTGCAGGTGTGTAACACTGGGGATAAGATGGTGGAGTGTCAGTTGGAAACTCACAACCATAAAATGGTCACTTTCAAGTTCGACCTGGATGGAGATGCACCGGAGGAGATCGCTACATACATGGTACGTAGGAATGACTACCACTTCTCACTTGAGCTGATGAAAAGGTGTGTGTTGGTGCTGTGAGCTGTGCATTGTCTGAGATGCTTTCTTATGGCTCAGAACTCTGAAACTCCCTGTGTTGCTGTTCTCAGCTGCAATGCAGCAAAAAATCTTTGTCTCTCTTGCTCCGTCTCTCTCCTCCAGTCCCATCCAGTTCATGTTGGGCTCATATTTTTGGATGGGTGAAAATGTCATAGTTGCTCCACCTGCTTGCTGTATTGTGTATACATTTGGTGGTCCAAGGCAAATATCCACCTGTTAAGCTGGTACATAAGCCATTTATCTTGACAGTAAACTACATTAAGAGAAGAAGTCTTAAGTTTCAGTCATTTGTTTTCTCTGCACTATGTTTTCTTTGTAAACATGTTTATACTTTTATTGTTCCTGGCATTGCTAAAACCTTTAATATTCTGTTGCCTTTTTCTCCGCCAGGTTGAGAATGATTTCATCCTGCCTTTAGAAAAAGAAGTGTTCATCGAGCAGCTGAAGGACATTGTGGACAAAGCAGAGGACATGCTAAGTGAGGACACGGAGGGTGAGAGAAACTCTGACCAAGGAGGCAGTCCCAAACAGAGTGAAGGAGCCGGCACACTGGGAACGGAGGTGAGAAAGGAACTGTTGACATGTAATAGATGCAATGATGCTGTCTGTCTCTGAGCTCCTCTTCCTTGGAGACTTCATCCTGACAGCACTCTCGAGATGACTTTGCATGCCACACTGCCAACAAGAGTTGCCAAAAATACCATTCTTGCTGATGTGACATTTTGATTGGAGTTAACTTGAGGTTCTGCTTTTTGGAGATACCTTTTTGAATGTCTTATAAATTGATGCATGTTATTCAAATCTGTAAAGTAATCGTTCTTTTTTCTTCAGGGAGCGAAGGTTTCCACACCCAGCACCCCACAGCTGGTGTACCAACAAAATGGTAAGATTCTGAGGCACCTGGAAAATTTACGTTCACTTAAATGAAATCCACTCACACTTTTCAGTTCTATTTAAACTCAGCTGATGCCTTGTACATTTGCATTCTTTAGAGGTTTGTTATGGTGTGACATTGAAATGAGGATAATTTAATGATCTACTTTTAAACCTGTCTGTTTCCCTCACTCTTTTGCCTTTGGTATTGTCAGTGGCCAGATAGTACCTTTAGCTCTTCTTAGAAATGGATTATTTAGAAGAAGTGATTTTTATTTATTTATTTTTTCTCTCTGTCCTTGACAGTCCTCCATACTGGCAAGCGCTGGTTTATCATCTGCCCTGTGGCTGAGACGCCTGTGTTAGACAAAGAGAAGGACACATCTCACACCTCTATAGCTGAGGGTAAACCGCACACTCAGGAATACAGAGTATTGTTAAGACTTTGTTTGTATCTTCAAATTTACTATTTGCTGAACGAATTTCATCAAATGAGGATTTGCTCTCTCTGCCTGCAGTGAATTGTCTATAGAATAAACTGAATCGTTTGTGTATGACTTGCTGATGTTGATAGTAAGGATGCTGCGCATGCATTGAGTTGGGGTCAGTTATATAAGAGTGCTTCTGCAGTAGTTCTAGGCAGATATAAAGAGCAGGATTTATACTCCAACTGACAGAGCCTGATGGGGCAAGACAAGCAGTGATGTAACACTCTGGCACCCACAGGACCCAGCTCCTGCTCTTCTTGGCTGTCCTTAGCTGAACTGAGAATAGAGTCCAAAATTATTTCTCCTCCTCATTACCCCCTTTTCTCCCCCTCCAGAATCTAAAAAGTCTGCCTCGTCATCAGTCAGACCCAACAGCAACACAGCTGCAGTGACTGCCCCAGTCGCATCTTTGTGCTCCCAAAGTCCATCCTCCTCCTCCTCCTCTCTGCCCCCTGCAGCTCAGACCACAGTGAAACATCAAGATCCAAACACTGACAAACCCCGGATCCAGCAGTCTCAGCCCTGTTTAACTAAACATGCCCTTGCTGCTGCAGGTGACAGCCATCATAACTCCCCTCCTGTGGAAGAACCTTGCATCTCTGCTGTGTCTATGGTAACGGACATGCCATGCTGCGCTATAGTCCCACCTGTCTCTCTGGATGTAAATACTATTGATAAAGGAGATGCTGGTCGTTTGGCCTCCTCTCAGACTAATCAGCCCAGTCAGAAGTCCAGTCCTACTGGAGAACTTCCCCCTCAGCTGGCTTCCCATCAGTCTGTGGTCCTGCAGCAACCCTACGCCACACCCATGGCACCTGGGACAGTCACCTCCCAGCCCCAGAGTCCAGCACATCAGAACTCCCAGAACTCCCAGTCATCTAGCCACCAGCAGCCGGTGAGTGGGGGCCCAGGAGAGTCGGATAGTGAGGGACCACGCAGGGTCGAGTTTGTTGATCGCACCATCAAGACTTTGGACGAGAAGCTGAGAAACCTATTGTACCAGGAGCACGCTCCCTCCCAGCCCTCCAGCACAGCGTCTGACCCCCAGGCCTCCAGTGCAGAGGGAGTTGGCTCTCCTGCAGCCTCTGATGGCCAGAGCACTGAGGGAGCACTTACAAAGAAGAAAGGGGAGCCCCTGGTAAAGTACACTGCCTGTGTGTCTGTGGGAGAGAGAGGGGGAAATCTGAGTATTCAAGCACTGGTTAGGAGCTAAGTTAATGGCAGCATCATTAAATCGTTTCCCTGCTCTCTGTTATTGATTTAACCATTGGCTTTAAAAAGGAAGACCAGCACTGTGTTTAGAAAGAGGAGATGGTAACAAAATTACTGCTGTCAGCACAATAATTCATCGTGATCTCTTCTGCTGGCAGCTTTCTTTTGTGTGTGTGTGTGTGTGTGTGTTTGCGCATGTGCGCGTGTGTGTGCACATGCCAAAATAAAAAAATTCAGGTCTGACTCATTCAGACAAAACTGAGGTCAGGAGAGGATAATGGCTAGCCTTACCACACTCATTTAGCATATCTAGTGATTTACCACTTGCCATTATTTAAAATAATTGCAACCTACAACACACACCCTTCTCTTTTTCTTTTTAAGCCTCAGATTCCTGAGCGTACAGACAGTGTGGGTGCGCTAAGTGACTCTGCAGTGGCAGGTAAGTAACATTTAAGTTGAAGTGAATACTAGATGATTTCTGCATTATTACAAAGAGAATCATTCATTTAAAAAGCCAAAAACAAACAAAACTCTTTGTTTCTTTAGCCAACAGGGTTTTGAACAGACGAGATGTGACCAGCGGCACCAGCTCATATAGCTCCAAAAACCGTTTTCAAGTAAGAGGCCACTTTTAAAACTCTGAATGAGCAAATCTGCTTGATATCAAAGTCATATGGCCAAATTAAATGATAGAACAGCTTATGACTTGTGCACTTGTTTGTCCTGGGTCCAGTTTGTGGCTGTAATATTGCATCAGTTGATGATGTTTACAAACCCTAACTGTGTTATTCACATAGACTTCTATTCTTTTCAGATTATCCCGACTCCTGCGGTAGTCCTCTGTGGTTCCGAGAAAAGCACGATGAGCTCCAGCACCTACAGTTCCCCAGCACCCTCTAGTGGTTCTGGAGGGTCCCACAGCCACACCCAGGGCAAAGGGAGCAAAGAGAAGGCATGTGTGGCTGTGGGCAGGTCCTCCGTGACAGCTGCAGCTGACAATGAGAATGCAGGGACGTCCAGACCCCACAGAAGTAACCGTAATTCCGCCCCACCAAACTTCTATCAGACCACCAGCACTTCCAGCCCTGATCTCACCACTCGCCAAATCCCTCGAGCCCAGACCATGGACACGCCGACCCATCACCACTACCACCAGTCCTCTCACCTCTACTCTGACTCGGCAGATGAGGACAGCAGCAGTGTGGCACTTCCTCCAGACCACCATGCACCCCCAGCTCACGCCCTGTCTGAGCACAGTGGAAGCGACCTTATGAAGAGGGCAGTGGCCTTTCTTCGACGCTCTGGTCGGAGCAAAAGTGAACAGAGCTCTGATTCGCCAAGCCGACAGCCCGTGGCAATGAATGGTTACGCTCCATCACCTGCTGCAGGACATGCCCATTCATCCTACATCAGCAGCGACAATGACTCTGAGTTTGAAGATGCAGATATGAAGAAAGAACTACAGAAACTGAGAGAAAAGTAATGTACACTCACATGCACGTGACAACAACTGTTCAAATGTGTAACACAATGTGTCAACAGTGTTTTCATGACACTTTATTCACTTGAATCTAAACTGTGGATGTCACTTTACAGTACTTGGTTTTTACTCTGTCTATATTAAAAAAAGATTGGATTTTCTGTAATATTTTTCTACAGTACTGTGGGTTGACTTTTCAGTCTTTATTGTCTGATTGTAATGTTACTGCAGTTTTGTTTGAATTTACTGAGGAAACAAGCTGAAGAAAGAGTCTGTAGTGGACTTCCTGAAAAGTAAAACACTGAGGCAACATATGAAACAGTGAGACACATGAAACTACTTTGAAACCATGACATTGTCTTGCAGACTGTCAGAAATACTGCTTGTTCATTTCTGTTTGTTCTTTCACAGACACATGAAGGAGATCTCTGAGCTGCAGGCGTTCCAGAGAAATGAGATTGAGCGTCTGTACAAGGAGCTGGGCAAAACGCTGCCCCCCAATGTCGGCCTGCTTCATGCTGCACCCCCAAGTGGCCGCAGGCGCAGGGCCAGCAAGCACAAGCTGAAGGCTGGAAAGCTGCTCAATCCAATGGTGCAGCAGCTCAAAAACAATCTCAACACCTCCACAGAGAGAAAAGGTGTGTGGGTCGGGATGGTATGGTGATAAGTGGCTTATGTGATGAATTGTGTGCATGGGAGAGCTTTTTTAGTCTGAAACACAGAAGTTGAAAACAGGAATGGCGTCGGGTTGGAAAAACGGTAGGAGTGTGATTCACTATGACTCACACTTATATCTCTAATATCTTTTTTTGGCACAAAGGTGAAAGTGCTGCCAGTTCATCTGGCTCCCCAGCTAAAAGTTCAGTTCTGTCAGATGGCTCTGCCCACTCCAGTGGCAGCTCCAGCTCCAGCAATCGGCCCAGCACCTCCCCGGAGAAGGTCCACACCCAGCAACCCTGCTCCTTGAAGGGCTCTTTCTCTTCAGACAACATCTACGCCGGGCAACATGGTGATGCAACGGCCAACCAAGCTGGTCCTGGTCAAGGTACATATAATAGGTTCATGTGGATGCTGATGTACGTCTGTGTGTTTGGATAGGACATGCAACCTACAAAACAGCCACTAGGGCTTAGGCACATGCTGAACAGAGTTAATGTTTGTGATAATGCCCATGGACAGCAGTTTGCAAGTAAAAGGATCAAAACAAATTACACAAACAGGACCACCTAATTTTAACTGCCCAAATGTCAACTTCATATCTTCTGTAGGCCCATTTTAAACACTATACATGTAACAATAAAACTATATGTTGAACATACACATTTTTAACATAACTCGTCAGATGTTTAGCATCAGTCAGATTGCGAAGAGGTGGCACTTTTATGCAACAACTGAATATTTGCATTGTACTCTGGTATGTAAACCATCTACGTAATAAAGATGCACTGAGGTGGAATATCTGAGCAAATAATGATGACCATTTTAAAATAAGTTTGCAACATAAATTCACGTGAGTAAATAAAAGTAATAATTTGCTCCTCAGGGATGGTTAAATGCAGAGAACAAATTTCATTGTATCTGTGTATATGTGACCAATAAAGTACTTTTACCTTTTTAGCTTTATTTTATTTTATTCCATGCTACATAAACAAGGAACAGGGACTTAGTATTCAGTACATGTGAAGAACATTATGTTAAAATGTCTGTACACAGGTACCAAAAATTAAAGAAAACTCAAAAAAAAAATTGAATTAATAGTAATTGATCAAAAATAATAGTTCATGTATATGGCTCGTTTTCCAGTAGCCATTGTAAAATTAGGAGCTGTGTTCTATCAGTTACTGTCAATAAAACATAGCTGTTTCTGTAGTTTGCTAACAATGTTTTGGATTAAACAGTTACCTCAGTGGGGGTCTGTCTTTGTGAAACAGCCCCACAACCTGTTATTTTGTAACCGTGTAATGTTTACGTTTCAGTTTCTTGTAATTCACCCTTAAAATGTATTTACTAATTATTATTATTTGATTATTTTGATGCACTGTGTAAGCATTTTTTAGTCAACATTAAGGTTTTTATTTTATGCTATAATAATAAAAAAAAAAACTTTAAGTGGCTAATGTTAAAAATTACTTGTAAAATCCAAACTGTCGACAATGTAAACATTTGTGTCTGACCTCCTCAAACAAAAAGTGATTAATTGATAGGAAAACAAATAATATCAGGGTTATAATTAGAGCATACACTCACAGTACCCTTACCTGACAGTTAAGTTTTTCCCTCTATTATCAGTTGTTCACCAGATAACTTAGCGGGATCCTGCTTATACTTCACTCCTTACTAGTATCCTTTGCTGGTGCTTTTGATGGTGGGGGTTTCTCATCCCAGTCTCTGTGCACTTTTACAAAGTGTCTCTCTTGTTTCTTCTCTTCTTCCCTCTTATATTCATTTTTACAGGCTGGACGGTTTACCACCAAACGTCAGAGAGAGTCACCTATAAATCTAGTAGCAAACCACGCACTAGATTCCTCAGTGGACCTGTGTCTCTGTCCATCTGTTTGTATTTGTTCTTTTCTATTTCCTCTCACTCATTTCCATCTTCTCTTAATTTTTCCTTTCTTCTATCAACCCTTTTTTTTTGTTGTTGTTTATATGTAATATAGTCAGTGGATCTTCTATTTTACCCTCCTCACAGGCCTCCTCACCTGGCATTCATCACCCATTTTCTATTCCTGCCACTCACCCCCTCCATAATGTTTTTTTCTGACTCGCCAGAGGATATCCATCACATGCACACACTTATTTTAGTAATTAAAGCTCATGAACAAATTTGGCTGAATCTCGGAAACAAAGGCACAAGCCAACAGAATTCAGAGTTTGTGCAGCCAAGATATGTCTCCTTTCCACCCTTAAGCAAAGCACGTTATATTTCTGTGTAACTTCTAAACGCCCTAAGAGAGTGCAGAAGTGTGTTTGGACACGTGTGTGGAAAAGGTAGATAACTGCACATGTTGGATTTGTTACTTCCAGGAAAAAGCTTATCAAGTGACTTCTATTCAGAAAAATCTGTGCCGTTAGTGCTTGATGTTCTGTATCAAGTTTTGTTTACTACCATGGGACCAAGAGATTTGAAAAGGATTCTAAAGCTCTGGTTTGTCTTTGCCAATCATCTTTTGTCCAATAATGAAACAGTTACAGTGGATTTCTGGTAGGAGTGAATTGTGATCTTTGACCCTTTGCTTTACCTATCGAAGCAGCGGCTTTCTAAATTAATTGTTGAAAATATTTTTTATAACTGCGGGTTCAGACCGGCAATGTGTTTACAACTTCCTGGTCTGTATTCCTAGTTAGTCCTTCAGATAGTTATATAACAACAACGTGCTTTGGTGTACATTTGTGCATTTTTACAGTGTAAATACAGCCTCATTTAATGATGGCAATCCCACCGACACCCTTCCGATGTGTGTCTGTCTCTGGTTGATATGGGTGAAAAACATAACAATGGTACTGTTTATCTAGAATGACCCATAGAGTCTGGCCAGCATTCAGTTTCGAGGCATTAAGACTGAGAAGTAAACATTTCCAGGGAGCACACTCCTGTTATCGATCCATGTGTGTGGCCTCAAATACCCAGGCTGCAAGTAACTTTACACAGTCTTCCTCTGGCAATCATCCACATTCACATTCACACAACCACAGTTACCGTCATAACGAATCATTTCTGAGTGTAATGCCCTCTCCCCCTCATTCAGATGCTTTGTGCAGTGCTTCTGGCTTGATTAAATAGACCCCACAAGAGCACTGGGGCGAGTTCTGTCCAAACATGGGCCTGAGGTCAGATCTAAAATAAAACAGCGTGCCTGTGTGTGTGTGTGTGTGTGTGTGTGTGTGTGTGTGTGTTTTGACATATAAAGGAGAATACCAAAGCCTTTATACCCTATTTATTTGTTGTGTGTTTCCATCCACTGTTAATTTTATTGTGTAACATCTCCCAAGTCGAGGCACTTTGCCCAAGTCAGTAGTCCTCTGTTTACTAACACAGAGGACCACGTTAGCCCCTCTCTGATAGGCAGGGCCCTTTGCTGTGCTAGAGGAGAGCTCTCTCTGTCCTTCATGTTTGGACGGAGAAGACGTGCATGGTGCAGGCGCCAGGCAGGGCACTGATGGAGACTTGCTCCGCCATATGAAGGGCTGTATCATCAATATTTACTACTTTTTTTTTTTCCCCTCCTTACACCTCTCCCGAGTTACCTGCATGATTCTAACACAAGTGCTGACTCTCATGAGTTCCAGCTAGTATCTGTGTGCTTTTTCAGTTTGAAGTTTTATTTATTTCATTTTTATGTTTTGTTTCACAGGCATTCTCACATCGGCAAAGGGATCTCTTTTTAATCCAGGCTCCAGTCTTCCTTTCTTAGAAAACACTCATTATCTTGTTATGGTCTCTCCCTTTCAGCCAATGGACCAATAATTCATATTTAATCTTACAAACAAATCAGAATTATTTGTAAAGCGATTAAGATGACAGTGATGGCATTTTACTAGATTCCTGTCCAACACAACTTTGTTTTGAGTAAGTTATTTGCGAAAGTATCATAAAATATGATGCTTTTCATCCTGGCAAGGTCGGTAGAAACGCAGAAACTAATTAACAAACTAACATGCAACATCACCAACCAAGGCCAGGTTTACTGTCTTTGTTGAGCTTGTCAGGTGCACTTTCAAATAGTCAACTTTTCAAATAACAAAACACTTACTGTAGACTCTTTCTCCCAGTCCTCCTCACTGATTTTTCAAACCCCTTGTCCTCCCTTTCCTCTTTCTCTCTCCCCAGTTGTTTTGGTAGCTCAATGTGCTTTTGAAGCAGCTTGTCCACATACTTGTGGTGTGCAGTGTGTCCTGGCCTAACTGTTTCTGTCTTGTGCTGTTTTACCTCTTTATAGGGTCCACTCTGAAACGACTTTGTCTAGGCAAAGAACGCAGTAGTAGTAACTATCTCATTTACTTTTTCTTACTGTCTTTCTTACTCTGTCCCCACTATTTTAGTCGCCTTACGTTTGTATGTGCACTTTATTGTCTCTTGTTTTTTGTTGTCACTTTATAAAAATGTGACAGTTGTTGAAAATGTTGGTACCACACAGATTGTTGCACTCATTTGTTTGTTGTTTTGCATGGCAGTGTCAGTGTCTTGATCGCTGAAGTTTGTCATTGCTTGCATATCAAACATTTCATTTGTAATTACTCATGAAAGTCATTTATGTTGTAATCCTTTGGCTGCTATGTTGGCATAATGTGTCTCAGTAAAAAAGTTGTCTACACTTTTAGTCTGGGCCTCAACAAACCCTTTAGGAATATTGGCTTTCATGAAGATCTTATAATAGGTTCATTGTGTCAAAAGTGCCTTAAATTCCGCCATACAGCAGCCAATTGATTTTGAGTGTCCAACTCACTGAACTGGACACATTTTTAAGACCTCTCTGTCTTTTCAGGGTCTTCTCTCAACACCACGACAGCTCAGACGGCCGCCAGTCAGACACAGCCATCACTCACGGCAGCCACACCCTCCCCATCTCCTCAGCCAATCACACGCCTTGCTCAGGTCCAGACCAACAACAGCAACAACAAGAGAGGCACATTCACGGACGATCTTCACAAACTGGTAGATGATTGGACAAAGGAGACGGTCGCGGCAGCCAGTCAGCCACGACCCTCCCTGAACCAGATCAAACAGCAGAGACGCCTGCAGGACCTGGAAGGCAGAACGCCACCTATGGGAGCAGCAACACAGGAGGTAGTCAAAATGGAGATGTGCAGTCTGGGATAGAGGATTAAGGATCATTTTGCAGGGGGGGTTGTTACTTGATCTATAAATATGAAGTACTTGAGAGGCTGTCTATCCAGTGCTCTGTACAACAACTCCCTTCTGTTTCAG
>JAQFJB010000002.1:18316769-18337102 GCA_029874875.1 Naso minor | reverse complement strand
ATCTACGTGATGTAACTCAGACACACACACACACACACACACACAGACAGTAACTCATGATTGGCATGCTTGTATGAATTATTGAGTCCTCACCCTGCTGGTCTTGAGACTCTGAATCCCTGCCCGAACACACTGCACATCTCTTGGAAATGAGGCGCGTGACTCCCCTCCGCCTTGTGACAGTTCTTAGAAGCTGTTTAGTCTGCGTTGGCCTCGATTCTGCGCTGGTGGGTAAGCTGTCAGAGCTAAGTCATCTTAGCTCTTGAGCTAATAGGGTTAGCGAGGCTCTCCTGTCTCATCTTAATGACACTAACCCTCGGAGAGCCGTAGCCACAGCCCTGGTGCAGGGATTAACCTGCATTAGCCGGCAGACACTCAAGGGCACTGAGGTCTGCTCTGTTCCTCCAGAGCCACGACATGACTGACAGGCACGACTGATTGGCATTTTAAACACTCTCACTCTTTAGAATAGTCTCCGAGGGAAAATTTTAGAAGGCCTTTCTCTGGTTTTAAAATACAGGATAACAGAAAACATACATAACCTATGAAATATGCTTGAGCTATTTGTTTTTAATTAACACCAATCAGAGCTGCAGGCTTTGAGGATGGATGATGGCTTGGATGATGCAGAGGAAGATCCATTCACGGCCAAAATGAGCTTTGAGGTAAGAAAGGACAGAGGAGATGAGGCGATTAATATTCCACCAACTGGGCAAACCAGCTGGAGAGGGTAAAAGGGACGAGGTCCATAATAGAATGTGGATGTGTTCATGTGTCTGTTCAAACAGCAGGGGGGTTCGAACTTTGTCCCCGTCAAGGTGAGTCGCTCCGTGCTGCGCTCAATGAGCAGGAGGGACGTCCTGATCAAACGCTGGCCCAGGCCGCTCAAATGGGAATACTTCCGCTCCCTGCTGCCCGATGTGAGCATCACCATGTGCCCCACCTGCTTCAAGGTACAGCATTTATAAGACACGCAGCTCCTATAACCTGCTGTGGACCACAGACCACATTTGTCCTGTCTTTGTTTCTGTCACTAACACCGTTCTGGGGGATGTTTTTTTTCAGTCATGTTGCTCATCTTCAGCAGATCACATTTCAGATTTGGGTTGTTCTAACGTTCTGATGTTTCTGTCTTTGTGTTTCCTCGCAGATGTTTCACAGTGAGGATTATGAGCTCCTGGTGCTTCAACACAACTGCTGTCCTTACTGTCGCAGACCCATCGATGAACCAAACTGATCTCCTTAAAAAAGAGCGGCTTTTCAGACATATATACAATCTTTGCACCCTAAATGTGATGGCACTTTGTCAGCAACAAAAAGCCACAGACAGAAAGTCTGGGAACAGAAGATGATTGTTTTTCCAACAGTGAATTTTGTTCTTTTAGATTTTTTGACATTCTGTCATATTGTTCTTTTGTAACGTCATATCTTTGTCACTGTAATATACATAGGCATTTCATTGTAATGTTGTAATGTGGATTTGCTACCTGCTATTCCTTGAGCATCATCTTGAGAGCAGTAATACCTGTAGTGTTAGTGCGTTGGTCATTATAGAGTGTAAGAAAAGTGCACCGTCAGTCAATCAACCCATTTGGATTATTGGGATCAGATTACCTCAGATCTCATCACTTAAAAGGGAACTTGGATGTACGGTGTAAAAAACTGTAGTATAGTAACAGATTTATTTAAAAAAAAAACAACAACACTATTTTAACCAAAAAAACCAAACATCTGTTTGTAATGTAGAGAGCATTATTTTTCACAAAGAGCAAAAATATCTGCCAACAAGTGCATTCCAGACTTTTATGTATATTGATGCTGTACTTTGTTTTGTTACAATAATGGACATCCTCAGTTTTTTAGTCATGAAAATGTATTTTTATATTGTTACAAGGGAAAATAAAATATGTTGGCATTATTCATGACAGTGGGTTTTCTTAATGACATTACAAAGACGACTTGAGTAATATTAACTTCCTACTCTTGCAGATTGAACTTTTGGATTTGTCTGTGAATGAGAGAGCTGGAGGGCGAGTGCGTGCTACGAGTGGTATGCCCCACTGATTCCGATTACACTTAAGGCCATGAGTCGAGCCCTGCATTATGCAGTGGTTAGGGATTAGGCTTTCACGGATGCAAATAAGTTGGATTGCTCAAGAAATTTCATCTGCAGTTGGTCCACTCTGAACAGTTTAAATCACAAACAGGCTGGTTCCCTTGTCGCCTTCCCTCCCACTCACTCCTCTCATCTTATTCTAATGATGCATTGATGCGCATGACAGTAATGATGGGGTTCGGATAGCTGCGGCTGTGACCTCTCACCTCGAAAATGCTTAACTACTGCATAGTTATTTCTGGAGATTTCTCGTGTAAGGCTTGATATGTGTGTGCATGTGTGTGCGTGATGTTGAGAGAGTGGGAGACTCAGATTGGGTGTCTTAATTCCATCTCTGCTAACACTTTGCTCCATGCACGGCCCTAATCCTGCCGGCCTGTTAAAAGGTGTCGCAGCATTTCAGAGGGCTGCAGAGAACGTCTTACTTGCACACGATCCATCTCTTCAGCCGTCCTTTCTCCCCTGTTTGCACCACAGCTGCACAACAAGACAGTATTTTATTCTTGAAAGGAGCACGGACCGCTTCATCCAGTGTCAAAGTCTCAGAGGAGGAAAAACTTCACCAACTACAGCCATGAATGGCACAGAAGGACCCAACTTTTATGTCCCCATGTCTAACAAGACTGGGTTGGTTCGCAGCCCGTTTGAGTACCCTCAGTACTACCTGGCTGAGCCCTGGAAGTACTCTCTAGTGGCTGCATACATGCTGTTCCTCATCATCACCGCCTTCCCCATCAACTTCCTCACCCTGTATGTCACTGTCAAACACAAAAAGCTCAGGACCCCTCTTAACTACGTCCTGCTCAACCTGGCGGTGGCTGACCTCTTCATGGTCATTGGGGGCTTTACAGTCACCCTCTACACAGCCCTGCACGCGTACTTCATCTTAGGGGTCAGCGGCTGTAACATTGAAGGATTCTTCGCCACCTTAGGAGGTAAGAGATGAGAAAGTGTTTACAAATGCACCTTGTGTGTTAAAAGCTTTTATTTAGATTTAGACTAATATGGATAATGTCTTCGTGTGTCACTTTTGTTACTGACAATATTTTTTATGTACATTTATGAGAAAATTTAGGAGTGGGCATGCTTAAAATGTAAAATATCGTCTTGGATAGTTAGACGTGTTTCAAACCAAGTAAATGTGTACTGTGTTTAAACTTACACCTGCTTTATTTCATGTCTCAGGAGAGATTGCTCTCTGGTCTCTGGTGGTTTTGGCCATAGAGCGCTACATTGTTGTCTGTAAGCCAATGACAACCTTCCGCTTTGGGGAGAAACACGCCATCGCTGGGGTGGCTCTCACATGGGTCATGGCCCTGACCTGTGCTGCTCCTCCTCTGTTCGGATGGTCCCGGTAGACTCCAACAAACCATTCAAATGTTGCACTGATAATTTGCACACTGAAGCACTTTAGAGATTATGTTTATTTACTTGCAGCACACTCCCACAAAGATGCATATGTTGTAACAAATATTGAGTGTGATGGTGTTAATGGAAATTCTCAGATTTTTATTATATGTGTGGATGCAGGTACATCCCAGAGGGAATGCAGTGTTCCTGTGGGATTGACTACTACACTCCTAAGCCTGAGATCAACAACACGTCCTTCGTCATCTATATGTTTGTCCTCCATTTCAGCATCCCCCTCTTCATCATTTTCTTCTGCTACAGTCGCCTCCTCTGCACTGTGCGAGCGGTAAGAACCCCACTGCCAGATGCAATATTAATAATTGGGATGTGATACCTTGCTTATCCCTGTGGAGAAAATCTTTTACCTTTGGGGAGGTTGGTAGCATCACAGAGCAGACTCTCTGGAGATGTGAGGGATTTAATGGCTCAAGGACACTTCAGGAGGGCAGATCATTGCCAACATGGCAGCTTATACTCAGGTCCTCCAGCTGGAGGGCAGTCTGCCTGCTCACTGTGCCTGATGACCTCAATAATTATAGTTTAACATTGATTATTTATTAGCAGTCATGCATAGTTGAAGAATAAAGCTGTATTTCTTTATTAAGTAAACTATAATTTATATTTTTACACAATTATCATGTTTTGTAACGATGGTGTCATGTAATCCTATGTGGGATGGCCAGAAGTGGCATGACACAAAAATAAAAATTACCTAACTAACTAATTAACTATATTTTTACACAATTAATTAGCGGTGGAATGTAACTAAAGTGATTTACTGAAGTGCTGTACTTAAGAACGATTCTCAGGCATTTGTCCTTTTCTTGACTCTTTTCTTTTCATGCCAGTCTTTGCTTCTACTCCACTACATTTCACAAAATTAAGATTTGTGTAAACCAAACACATAAAGGTCTTTTGTTTCACATTAAATTACCCCACAATCAATTGTATTACTGCTGAGGGTCAATTCATCGATTAGTCAGCCGACAGAAAATTCATTGCTGTCAGTTTTAGTAACTGCTTAAGTCATTTTTCATGTAAAAACACAAAGTTAATAAATGTGAAGATTTGCTGCTTTTTATTTTAAAAATTAACTTATTTTGGTTTATTTTATCAATTTGGATTTTTGACCAACAATGACATGGCACCATTTTTTTTAGTTCCCAATCATAATGATGGGACCCAAAATGAGTCTTTGACTTGTCTTAACATTACACTCAGAAATTTAATTTTTGCTGTGCAGTGCTTTTATAATGAAATAGACACATGTTACTATATATCTATTTTGAATTCATGTTTTTTTTATTAGTAGTTTAAATGTATAAATGTATATGCCATGACAATTCATGATGTGTATTTTGAAGTATGATTCCTGGAAAGACTCCAGATTTCTCTTTTGGTTCAGGACTGAAAAAGTTTGGTAACTGCTTTATGTTCATTTACTTGTATATTTTTATTCAAAGCTTCAGTGTGAAGGAATTAGTGACATCTGGTGGTGAATGCAGATAACACTCATTTAAATATCCCTCACTCACCCTCCTCTTCCAAGCGCGTAGGGAACCTCAGGTGGCTGCAAACTCAATAAGTACACAGAAGGTCCTCTTTGGCGCCAGTGTTAGGTTTGTCCATTATGGGCCACTGTCGAAAAACGTCAATGCAATATGGAGGACCCGCTCCATCTGTAGATGTAAAATGCTCATTTTAAGGAAATGAAAACAGAACAGTTATTATTTTAGCATTCTTCTCTTTTTGTCTAAAAATGCCCCTAAACTTACTGTGAGTTATTATTAGTAAGTTTGTGCATTAACACACAGACGGTTCATTTAACGGTATCTGTAAAAGTATGCTAACACAGTGGAGCTAGTGGAGACAAAGACAGAGATAGAACAGAGCAAATATTGGACTCACACCCACCATTTGACAAAAGACACAAGTCCAAATGCCTGTATCTCTGCAGCCGTTTAGTGTGTAAATAGCCAACTGCAAAAGTTTTAAATAACAGTTTATGTCAACAATGTGTTCACAGCTTGTTTCTGCTGCCCCCAAGTGGCCAGAAACAATCACTACTTCAGGTGTGATCCGGACTTTGAAACATAAATTAAATATTTGCATTTATAATTGGAAGGTTTGACTTAATGAAAAATAAGTTTAATATGTTTGTTTTACTGCTGTGTTTAAAACCATTACAAATGCAAACAAACCTTCAATAGCACAAGAAACCTGATTAATTAACTGTACATTTCACTGTTTTCTAGTGTTAGTCCATTGATTAAAAAATAATCAGTGAGTTTGCTTTTCTAATCCTGCGTTCTTCATTTGGGTGACGGGCTGAGCCTTTTGTTTACACTTGGATCACAGATTAGTCCTTCAGTAAGTTAATAACCCATCTGTCTGTGCTCAGGCTGCGGCCCAGCAGCAGGAGTCTGAAACCACCCAGAGAGCCGAGAAAGAGGTCACGCGTATGGTTATTGTCATGGTGATCTCCTTCCTGGTGTGCTGGGTGCCCTATGCCAGCGTGGCTTGGTACATCTTTGCCAATCAGGGGACTGAGTTTGGACCGGTGTTCATGACTGCGCCGGCCTTCTTCGCCAAGAGTGCTTCTCTGTACAACCCTGTCATTTACATTCTGCTAAACCGACAGGTATGTGAAGCAAATATTCAGGATTTTGCAGTAAAACTGGCTGGATTCGGCTTATAAAACCTTTTTTCAGCTTATGTATCTACTCAGCCTCCTGGGGAGCATACCAGTGTCAGTTCTCACACAAATATAGAGCTGTTGTTTTTAATCAGCTTGTCATCAGATGCAAATATTTACATATGACATAAATACAGTTACAGAATTCAATGTTTATGTACCTGAAATCCATCTGTTTTGGCCCAGTTACTCAAACAGTGAAATACCAATCCTGAAAGTGACTTGATAATTTGTTAACAGCGAGCAACAGAAATTCATGATACAACCTGTATTAGTTATGCGTTAAATAATCACAAGTCATGCATTAGTTAAGCCTTAAATACAACTATAATTTGGGTATTTGTGAAGAGGTTTTACTAAAAATGCCTTGTTGAAGATTAAAGGGGCTGTATGTAACATTTTAGCACCAATTAAAGTGCAGTTCCAATATAGAGGTCAAAATAGTGCTGTGTACTGTATACACAGGGTTGATGTCTGGTTTAAACTGTGTTATGAAAGATGTACTCGTGCATATGGCAGTGTCGTGAATGTTGACATAAAGACAAGAAACTGTTTGCATACAGTGAGCTGAACCTGGGCAGCCCGCCTGAAACTACAACTCCCACCTGCGAAACCATATGAGGCAGAAACATCGGAAACATCAGAAACATCAGAAACATCAAAAACATCAGAAACATCAGAAACTCTGCACTTCATATGTGACCCATCGACTGAGTTTGGGTCAAATGATTTGAAGTGGATTTGAACTTTTTTTTTTAAGCCAAACTCAAACAGACTCATGATTTTTTTCAAGGGATTTAAATGTCATTTATGCAAAAAGACATGTCCCTTTCAAATTAATGGCTCCCAACTTTTTAAAGTTGTGACACACTTCATTTAACATGTCTATGGGATGTCCACTATTTGTCACGTTCAACATTTTAATTTGAATAATTGTTTAAGCTACAAAAAACAGTGAGTTAGAACCACTTGAACCAGTGACCTAAATCACCAGACTGTATATTAAACAGTTAAAACTAGTTGGGTGACTGTTTAAAACAAATAAATAATTCCTTTAACATATACTTAATTACAAACACTACAAATTTAGCATTTTATTGTTCTACACAGCACCTCAACTATTTTGATATCAGGGTTATAAATTGCTGCTGTGCACTGATACATCAATATTAACATTTTAATGATATTATATATAATTATTGATCAGTCCTCAGGGGGCATTTTTCTAACATGTATTGCTCACTGTTACTTTAAATTCTTCTCATATAGATTCAACTTTTTTTGTCATTCTTTTTGTTTATACATTACAGTATTTATGTTTTTTTCTTTTTGATGTTCATCTGTACTTAGTTCTGCCCATGTGGCTGAATTTCCCCTCTTTGGATTGTTATTATGTATTTTAACATTAATGCATTGCTACTTTTACTTACTTAAAAGGATCTGAATACTTCCACCACTCTGTTTTCCAAACTGTAAATCTGATGCTCATCTTCTTTTTGGCCTCCAGTTCAGAAACTGCATGATCACCACGGTGTGCTGTGGAAAAAACCCGTTTGGCGACGACGAGGCCGCCGCCGGTGCCATCTCCAAAACTCAGACTTCATCCGTCTCATCCAGCCAGGTGGCCCCCGCTTGACCCATACCCCTCCTCTCCCCCCTTCAGTGTCCCATCTGTCCCTGCACACTGAGGGACCCACCACCGCCAAGCAGCACTACGTTCTATCGGCCAATCCTCTTGACTTACCTCTCCATGTGTCTTTACTGTAGCGGCACAATTGCACCTTTGGTGGGACTGACATACTCAAGAGCCAGCGTGTGTATTTTCAATCCATTTAATTGTGGAAAGCGTTCAGTTGGCTTCACAGAGTTTAACCTGACATCAAGGGGGTGTCGTCCGTGTGGTGATCCAACTGAACACATTCCAGGCTCCCCACTACTCTAAACACATAATTGGTGAAAATTTAATTCAGCAAATCAAGTGCATTATTTTTTCCACTACAACTCTTATTCAAGTAATTGAATCAGCGCTTTGAACAATTGCTTTTCTGAATATTTTGGTGAAATAAGTCATGGGTATTAATTATTATATATCTCTGATGAGTTTTTAAGGCGTGCGACAGGGCTGTCCTCTGGTTTCTCTGTCTTTCCTCTTGTCTTTGTGGTGACAAAGCTGAGGCTGTTAGTTTGCTTTTGGCATCAACTGGGACAAGAGTGTAAACAGATGGACCTGAAAAGAGCCTCTGCAGGGAGAAGGCGCCTCCTGCACGAGTGTGTTTATGTGAGCGAGCATGTATGTTTGTGTCTGCATGGATGTCAGGATGCCAGTGTGTGTATAAAGAGAGATTATTTTGATCATTGCGTCAAGGCTAGGATCTTGTGCAAGTTGTTCTGTGTCCTGCAATAAAAACAGAGCTAAATGCCTGTGTGATGTTCCCTTCACTTGCTTTTCCATGAGAACTTTTACAAGACTTATAAAAAGTTCCAGATGCTTGTTTGTGGGCTTGTGGGTGGTGGGCCAAGATCCTAATGTTTTTCTAATGTTGTAAATTTTGCTATGCGATGTACTGCATTTAGAAATGAAACACTCTGAGACGTTATACAATAAACACTGTCATCATTAGCCACGGTAAAATCCTAAATACTGTAATTTATTTCACAAACTCTGACAAGTCATTTGGCATCACAAACACAGTCTCTCCTCAGATTATATTGAGCTTGCATTTTTTTTTTCTCATAAATGTAAATATCCCTCTTAAACCTGGTCAGAATCCAACATGAAATTCATTCGTTTACAAGCACACCGATCAACATTTCTAAAGCGATGCAGCTCTTCCCAGTGAACCACATTATGTCTGATTTGATTTGATTTCAGTCATTTATATTCTCTCCACTCCTCCTCACCCCATCATCAACCTGCAAAGCACGTTGGGACGCATTGTTCAAAGCACCGATGGGCGTTGCTCACCCATCTTCATCAGTCACACCTGAGAACGTTGCAGGTTTTAGGAGATGGGAGGAGTTTACTGCGATCCTTCCTACTCATCCTGATGAACAGGCCACTTGAAAGCATTATAACACATCTATAAATATTGCTATGGACATTATAATACAGTACAGTGCATCATTGGCTCATTCCCTCAAGAAAAGGGTTCAGTGCGTAAGGATTGCCACCAGGGCTTTCTGTAGGTCCCAGTAACTGCAAAGACATCCAGAAAAAGCCTGATCTTCAAGCTCCTACACCTTCCCTCTGAAGTGTAGCTGAGCCAGACTTTAATTCTGTCCATGTCATAGGGAATGATTCGGGAAACTTGCTTGGCATTCCCAGATCAGAGGAAGAACACCTTGCAAAATGTATGAGAGGCAGGTTGAAGTCCCTTTTTTTTGCCACTTTTCACACCTCTCATAGTCCGTGAGAACGACAATGACACATATGAAGGCTAACTCCTCAGTGGCTGACATTCCCCAGGAACTATGCAGGTAGGAGAAAGGCAGCTGTCAGCAGGAGAAAAAGATGGCTAGTAGAAAAAACTCCGGCAGGTTCAGGCTTCGCTGCAGCACTCGTAGATGTTGTCCTCCACAAGGGCAATGACCTGCTCGAACTTGTGGTGCAGCTGAGTGCGCCGTGCTGTGGGGTTAGACTCCAGAGCGCTCACCACCTGAATGAAAACACAACAAAGATGACTTTCAGCGGCTGTCGAGCATTCATGCATCCATCTGACTGGCAAAGGGAGGAAATCAGCCACCTGCTTGGACATAGAAAGTTGGATGAGAGAGTGGAGAGCAGCAGAGGAACAACTGGAGTGCCTCAGCCTCTTCCCACAGCCTGCACGCATGCCTCCACACCACAAAAGCTCATTGCTCTTCACGTATTTACAAAACCCACATCTGCTCTGTTATTCATGCCCAAGAGTTGTCACCGTTTCAGTGGGATTTATGGGCTCTTAGCAGCAGTGTGCTACCAGGCAGAGAGAACCGAGCTGGGGCGAGAGAATAGGCAATCAAGGACCATTCACAGAGCTCTGTGAATCAGAGTCTAAGCCCCTGGCCCACGTCAGTACAGTAGCATGACAGAGGAAAGCAGCTAAACAGCATTATCATGAGGGTGCTCCATTAAGGCACAGTCACCACTGACTAAGCCTCTCCTGAGAATAGTCGCAGCAGCAAGGAAACATGAGGGAGGACAGCAAGGGCTTGAAGAGGGCTAGTTCAAAGAGGGCAAACAGGAGATATGAAGCAGCAAAGTTGGAGCGTCATTAAGCAGATAGGGGTGGTGGATAAAGAGAAGGTAAACAGAAAGCTGTTTGCTTAAAGTGAAAGGCAAATGCGGGCTGATTTGTACACAACAAATGGTGGCTGCCGCTGCTGGAAAGTTAGTTCACATCTGATTATTTTAAAACAGTTATATAGTGCAGATGCTTGAACACACTGAGGAACAGGTTGCAAGGCTGTTTGCTTTGTCTCTCAACACGCACATGATCCTCCACGCTGATACGTCACGCTCTGATACCCGTCTGTGAAACTTAAAACGGCAGAGGGGGTTGACTGAGATGTTGCGGCTGCAGAAGAGGCCAGTTAAAACACGAGCGACGTATCTAATCTGAATCTCAAATCAGAGAGAAAGAGAAGTAACGCAAGAGTCTCTTCTCTTACCTGGTTTCTGTATCTCTTGGCATATTTGTAGATTTCTGTCAAGGCCAGGTTGGTGTTGAATTCATTGCGGTATTTCTGTAAGATGGACAACAAGCGGTTCCATTAGATTTAATTCCAAAAATAAAAAAAGGCATGTAATTGCAGGCTTATATGGAGCCCCATGACAATCACACGGGTACTTTCTGGGCACTTTACTCACTCTTGACTCCTCAGCCAGGTGAGCATTCATCTCCTGCTCGCTGAGAGGTGGCATTTCCTGTATCTGCTGGTAATAGCACTGCACCCTCTTCTTGTACTCTGGAATCTCCTTGGCATAAAGCAGCTTGTTGGTGGGGGAGTCCTGAAAAACAAAACATGTTTCAGTCAGAACTGTTTTAACTATTTGCTGCAGTAGTTGGCATTTAGCTTGGCAGTGCAGTTACGCTCATGCGGTGCTCTGGAACAAATCTGAACAAGCTTAAACACATGTTAGAAGCGCTCAAAATTTATGTGCCACTAAATGCTAAAACAGCAGGAGGCTGAAAGCAATGCAGCAGGGAGGATGCAGGGCTCATTATTGCCATGGAGGGCGTATGGAACATTTGTACATACAATAAAACAATTCCTGTGCCTGCCTGCACCCCCACCAGGCTCCATAAATGGCATAACTTCAAACTGTTATGCCCTTCAGAGGACTAATTAATAATTTAGCACAAGAATTCAGTCTTTAAAGAAGAGGTTTGTGAATTAATATGCAGTTTGTGATCAGCTGCTGATGTCCCAATAAGGAGCTGCTCAGTTGGACTGGATGTGATTGGTTGATGACCCAATCTAAACCAGCCTGAAGTGAGACAATGGGGGGAGGAAACAGTTTCCTTTCCAAACAACAAGAGACTCAAAAACTCCGAGCCAGAGAAGGAACATTCCAGTATAAACAAAACTCCTTCATACCTCTGCCACTCTCTCCACAGTCATTTCAGGCTCTCGTGCTTATTCAAGCATGAGGAAAAGTAGCGAGGCTAAGAGGTTGTGAGCATACCCTGGTTTTAGTGGTGACTACTGTTGCGAGGGAATGTGTGTGTAGGTCTTTGTCAGCTGTGCGTGTGTGCGAGAGAGAAAGGGACAGAGAGAAAGTAGGACAGGGAGAAAGAGGCGGCCAGCCTCAGCTTTCAGCATCAGTGAATGTGCTTACAGCGCACCTTTATATTTCTATGTGCCACGAGTTATTTGTGTCACCTAATATGTGCGTTTGTTTGTGTGAGTTAAAAGGGCTGGGGGAGCGGAGAGGCTGAGGCCACAGTCGGTCCTTCTGATAGGGAACGCTCAACGTTCCACAAGGTCACTTCCTGCTGTCCGTCCATCTGCCTGGTAACCCCCCTGTGACCCCGTGGCCCTGCATGTCTGCGTCTCGCCAGATAAGAGGGTTTCTGTGGAAACAGCAACCACCCCTCTCTCTCGTCTCCGCTATGCTCCTGCTAATCCAGACCCTGTACCCTCCACTGTGCAGTCCCGAGGCTATCGCACACACTCATGCACATGCACAAACAAGGGAGTATAAACACTCGAGGAAAAATGTAGAAATGTGTCATGCCGGTCTCCTCGACCAACAGCAGAAAATGTGGCCACGTCCTTGAACCTGGTGACTTGACAATATTTGCTCAGCCAGATGTGACATGCTAATGAGGAGGCTGCAGAGACACTCATCATGTCTCATCGCTGGGTTTTTTTTATGTGTCTGCTTCCATACACTACGTATGTATGTATGTATGTATGTAGTTCAGCTCTTTGGCACCAAAGCGAAGTATATAAATCAGACTGTTTCTCAGTGAAAGAGGAGCATTATTTGATGAGTCCTCGGCTCCCTCCTGGGAGGAAGCCAGTCAGAGGGAGACAGGAAGCCGAGCGTGCTCAGGGTCACGGTGTCTGAGGGATGAGATGGATTCGTGAGCAGTGAGGACATTGACATGCAAGCACACCCACACGGACAGTGAGACAGACAGACAGAAAGACAGAGACAGACAGACATATGCACGCCTGAGCACACACACTCACACACTCATGCAGAGCACTAAAAGAGATCCCTGGTGCTCATGACCTTGGATCAGTCGACTTGGCTGAAATAACATGAGGAGAGGTAGATGGAGCTGACAGACTGAAGGTTTAGGGGTAAGGGTTCACAGGGAGACTCTGGAGGTATGTGTGTGTGTATGTTAAGTCATTACATGCATAGTTAAATGGAGAGACATTTGGACATAAACATAGATATACTAATACATATTTAACTGTGCATTTAATCAGTTATTAGGTGCATCATGATAGATTAGAGGTTTTACTCCTCAAATGAGACATAAAGCAAAGAAACTTTGTGAGATAATCTTTACTTCTTCAGAGTTGTAACCCAGCCAGATCTTAACACAATGTCCACCACAAACAAATGTTCAGAAATCATCAAAAAAGATGCTATTTATAAACGCAGAACTTGCCTGAGAATCATTTTGAGGCCTTTTTTGGGGGGGTGGGGGTGGGGGTTGTGCCTTTTATTTAATAGGACAGCTGAAGAATTTGACAGGAAATGGCTAGAGAGAGAGGGGATGACATGCGGCAAAGGGCCACAGGGTGGAATCAAACTCGGGGCCGCTGCTGGTGCCAGCTCTACCAAGTGAGCTAACAGCGTGCCCCACTTTGGCATAGCTTTAATGGTATTTTGCCAAAGTGCATTCAGAAAATATAGGATAAAAAACAACTAACACAGGAGTATGGAGGGGTGTTGGGGGTGTAGTTTTCTCAACTTTGTCTCGGCATCAGACTTCAAAAACCTCAGCACAGGGAGAGAATGAGATAAAAATAGAAAAAGAGAGAGAGAGCGAGATAGAGAGAGGGACAGACAGATAGATATAAAGATATATCGATCGATCTCACCTTGCCGAGCTGCAGGTCAGAAACTGAACAAGCGTCTATGAAGGCCTGGGCGATGACAGATAGACAGGCGTCCATGTGATCCGTCTTATCGATGTCGAACACAAACTGGGGATTCTTCAGGATGTTCACCCAGAAACGCAGCGGTAAACTGCAGAGGGGATGATAAGCTTTTAAAGCCTCGCACTTTCACAGTGAAGGCGGCCAAAGGGACTTAAATCACAGAGTTTAATCGTCTACCTGTTGGTTTTCCAGATGTGCAGGGTGTCTGGATCTGTGATGCCCCGTTTGTCAGCCTGCTCCTCCAGGAAGTCAAAGAAGTATTTGACAGCCAGAGGGGGGCGGTCTGGAGGGATGCTGAGGATGGCTTGAAAGAGGTCATCCAAGAACTTCTGAAGAGTTCCCTGCGGAGGACAAGAAAAAAGGCGGCTCATGCATACACACAGACATGGTTTCATGGCATGTGGGAGTTTCTAGACGGCTGAGGCTAATATGGGCCATAAAAACAAGGAACAGAAAGATGACTTAGATATCGAGCTGTAACTAAAGTCTCTTTGTAGTGCTGACAAGCAGGCTCTTGTTTCTCGTGTTTACCTTGGTGGACAGAAGGCGTGTCAGGTAGATTTCAGGCAGGACTTTCTTGCGGTGGCTCTGCCTGTGTGACTTCTTGGTCTCCATTAGCTCATCATGAGGTAGGACCTTGAAAGCAGAGGCCAAAGATCAACAGGTTGAAGTCATATACCCCTCTTCTGAGTGGCTAAATAAACCCTCTACTGTCTCTGCTGTCATTGAGGAATTTTCTGTTTCTTGCATTAGGCACATGATCCAGAAACCACATCGGGGTATTTTGAAACACTAAATAATATACAGAATTGAGGAAGTGATAGGAGTTGGGAAATTCTGGTGTTTTCCAGTTGTTGCTGTGTAAAGGATCATGCCTCTGACTTGCTCATACAGGTCTAAATAGGGGTCGGGAAAAGAAAGAAGCAGTCAGAATCCACCTACTTGTTTAAAAAAAAGGACTACAGAAATGTCGTATAAAACTAACTATTCACCCGGCAAATTGTGTTCCAAAGAACTCATTATTCTAAAGTCAAAGGGCCCATATCTTGGCTGACGTTTATAAAGGAGCTTAAGCTGCATTAGGTCTGTCATGTCCTCTCAGCAGCTTTCCTTTTCACCTTCATTCACCCTCATTCTCTCAGTGGTCAGACTCCCCCTGGGCTGAATAACAGCAGCACACACAGGAACAGCTCTGGGAATAAACTCAGAGCACACTTATAAAAATATTCTGATTACCTGTGAGGAGACACTCACCAAGTGCACATACTTCTCCGTATCCAGATCTTTAACTAAGGAGGAAAAAAAAAGAAAGAAACATGCAGCATTAAACAATGTGCAATCAGCAAGGTGGAGACCTGAGAGAATGAGAGGAGACAAGAGGAGGGAGGACGGAGGAGTGTGACAGATAGGGGGGAGGAAAAAAAAGGGAGATGGAGTACATGCGAGAGAAGAAAGTGATTAAGGTGGACTGTGGGCAGGTAGGGGAGGGGAGCTGTCGGAGAGAATGAAAAAGAAAGATTACGAGTGAAAGGGGAGAGAGAGGAGAGAGATTAGGGGAGACAGACACACGGAGTCTGTGATTGGTTCTGGAGCCGGTGTAATGAGATGGTAATGCTCGGCCAGCGCAGGGAAAGAGCATTAAATCGTGCTGGTTTCTACGACGATCTAAACACAAACACACTCAAATACATGCGTGAACATGTATGAATACATGTAGACGCACGTCCAAGCACAACACAAAGCTGACACAAAGACAAACAAATACAGTAAATTATGATACACACACCCACAATAGCATAGCGAGTGTGTTCTCATTACAGCCAACTCTGCCAGAGATGCTCCTGCCCAGCGGGCTTCAGTCCAGACCCTCAACACTGATCACAGGCAGACAGGACAGTGTTTTATATTAGCCAGGGAGCACTACAGGCTCATAACACCCCCTTGACGCTTTGAAGGCAGAGCCAGGTTTGGTCCACATAAGCCTATTTTTGGCCCAGTATGAATGAAAGGAGAGGCTTTGATGGACAGAGCCGGAGCAGAACTGAGCTCTGGTCTGGTACTGATTATGTAAGGTAGACCCAAGACAACGAACGGACAAGCCCATTACAGGCTGTATGTAAACTCATCTGTCAACAGACACAGCAGTCATTATATTCCGGCTTGAGGCTGGACAATGAGCCAACTTGGGCCGCATTTTTTTCCCTGACATTTGCTAATGGAATACATCTAGAACAGAGAGAAAGAGCTCTGAATGCGGCGGGAGCGAGGAGTATGTGTTGTGATTTATTAGGTGCATGTGTGTTTAGATGTCCGCTGTGTCTTTCAGGGACAGGAGGGTGTGTGGTTTCATGTGTGTTTACATGAGCGTATCGTGTTCTCGTGACCAACTAAGCATGTACTGTTTCCTGTGATGGAGTGAGTGCCTGTATTTGGCCGAAAGTGGGTGAGTGAGAGTGACAAAGCATCAGGGAGTGGGTGTGTTTGAAGGTGACGTACCTCTCCCCAGGGTGTTCTCTTTCTTGTCTTTCAAGCTCATAGCCAGTGATGCCCCCTCTGGGATCTGTGAAGGGAGAGAGGGAGAAAGAGGGAGGGAGGGAGGGAAGCCGAGAGAGGACAGGGGGCACGGGGTCAGGGGTGAGCCGAGGTGCACCAGAACAGCGTCATTAAGCATGCCCTCGAGGGGAGTGTGGTGTCAAGAGGTACGTATGTTGTTGTGTGTGCGTGGGTGTCAGTCTTGCGTGCATCTAGAGTGGTGGCAAGTCTGCAGGAGCCTGGCTGGGCTCATTAAAGTCAACCCGCGGTGAAATGGATTGAACAGCCTCGCCAGTGAACCCAGACTGTTTGTACATGCTGCAGCTCGCTGCTTTCACAGCTCCGTCCCCATGGCTGAGCAAAAACTAAACAGAGCACTTAACAAGTACAGGTAAGGGGTTCAAAGGTCGAGGGTCACCCAACGACTGTTTACGCACGCACAAATGAATGCAGACATAAGCAAACACACAAACGCATAAAGACATTCTTAACAGGACACAAGAGTTCAGTATAAAACTTTACAATGAGTGACGAAAATAATGTATTTCTTTCTTTGTTATCTACAATGTTTTATTGCAAATCTAATTTATAATAATTATTAAATGTCTTGCATCATTGTGCAATTAAAATTAAATGATATACCAATGAATGTATATGCATGATCATTATTTTTATAGTAATGTATATTAAAAATGTGTATTATTATATTATATAATATTATATCATGTTATGTTATGTTATGTTATGTTATATTATATTATATTATATTATATTATATTATACTATATTATACTATATTATATTATATTATATTACATTATGTTATATTATATTATATTATATTATATTATATTACGTGATTGGTTATTTTCCTGCATTGCTGTTATTATTTAAAATCTTCACTAAACATGTACCATAACACATATGAAATACTCAGTTTTGAACAATAATTTGTCTGATTTTCTACAATAAAAGGTCCAGAATCAAAAGATAAATTCTGTGTCTATGTGAGCACAAGACACTTTTGTCAGTTTCCTATTGATCCATGATTGGCTTGTAAAGTAATTATCAAGCCCGCAGGTTGGTGATATAAACTTAAATTTAAGGTGAGCGATATTGAAACTTTCTTTCCTTCGACAGATCAATGTCTAAACAAATTCTCCACATACATCATTCGGCTCAGTGAAGGCCAAACATCCGTGCAAAGTAACAATAACCAAAACAGACTGAGCAGAGAGAGACTCACTGGGTCATTTGCAGTTTTAGCGACAGCAAACGTTAGCCAAGTATTTAGGTGTTGAATTTGGCTGAGACATTTATTAAACTTCCTTAAGTCAAGACAAGTATGAGTCATTCAAGTCTCAGCCAACGTAAAACATGCCTTGGTTAGAGATGTTTTTTTTTTCTTCTATCTGATATAAATAACAAATAATAGCCTGCCTCCTCTGGCTGATACCAAAGAGATAACACATAATTTCACATTTGTGTATTTTGGAAAGAAGTTTATCAAAGAGGAAGAAAGGCTGAGATGATTCAAGGGAAAAGGAAACCTGCACACTGAAAAGACGCTCCACAATATCCACATTATTGTTGTATTCACTTTACCCGATGAAGATGTAATGTGACTGTATCAAATTGTACTTCTTTTGGGAACATCTGCTCAGTGTGCAGGCGCATGTTTTTTTTCTCAAAACTTTTTAAATAAACAGTATTTGTGTACTCATAGAGTCTGGGTTTTTCAATCATTTAACAGAAGTAGATGTAATTCTAAGAATTCTTAACAAGACAGGCATTGTGTTTGTGTGGGGAAAAACACAGAAAAACTCCCCACGAATTATCATTCTAAGCAGAGTATTTTTTGTTTCACAACATTTCCTACGGGGAACTTAAGTTTAGTATTACAGTGTTGTGATCAGTTATTATATCATGTACATTAATCACAAAGATCAACTTATTTGAAAGAAATATTATTTCATATTCAGTATAACAGTTGCTAAATATTACAATTAACTGGCAACAATTACCTATTATTCCGAAATGATACATAATTACTGTAATAATTGCAGACACACACAGCATAGTGCAGTCTGTATAAAGGCAGCAGCTCTGATTCAGCCATGCTGCAGATGATGACCTGCACATAATCACACAGCAGCAGACAAACAATAACTGTGCACAGCCACATAGAAACATGTGAGTGTCCTCCCACCCATGGACAGCCAGTGACACCATTTATAAGGAGTTCTCACCTTCAACACCCCCGCTGTAGCTGTTAAAATATCAGGGACATACAGGTACACTGATGACAACACCCACAGTGGTCTCACACATGCACACACACACACACACACACACCTGGTAATGGAAGACCGTGTTGAGTTTCTTCCTGCCATCCTCCATCACAGAGGAGTTATCCAGGTCCTGCAGAAGCTTGCTGTTGCTGCCAGAGTCGAACCACTCTGGAGGACAGAAAAGTCGAAAAGAGAGGAGAGAAATGAGATGGGAGAAGGGAAGAGAAGGATATTAAACTATTTCTGCCTAAATTTGGAGAAGAATATGCGAGACATGGGGCGGCCATGCTCTCTTTGGTTCACGACCTGTGGAAATACTCTTGGGCCATTAATCAAATCGGCTCTGCAGGCTGCACAGCTTTTGAAAGCAATAACTCTTTGTGATTATCACTGTACACTCTCCTCGATGCATTCTGTCATTTATTATATTGCAGCCGCAGGTTAGTTGAGCTTCATGAGAGGAACTGACCTTTTTGCAAAGGAGATTACTATATCTCGGAGGGTTGGGAGGGGGACAAGATGAAAATAATCAGAGAAAATGTGCTCTTACCCAGGTCTACATCCTCTGCTCGGGGCCACTGGGAGAATGGCAGGTTTTTATAAAAGGCCTCTAGGATTTTTTCCTTCACCTGGCAGATTGTGTCTGTATGCATGACCTTGACAGCCAGCGAGTCCATGCCACAGCCCTGGAATGATACGTTGATATTCTGCAAAAAGAGAGAAACACATTTTATACTTGAAACTATGCAAGCTCTGACTTTCTGCATGACTTTCTGGCAGACATCTTAATCAACATTTGACCTTTAATTGCTAACAGGCAAAACTGAGGATGTGAAAGATGAACCGAAAGTGAGTGAGGTATCGAACCTGTGGCCTGGCCTCCACATTCTCGCGGAGCAGCCACTCCTCATTGAGGGTGTAGCGGGCTTTCCCTGTGATGGCATCTATGGAGCCCTTGTTGATTTGCTGCTTGATTGCACACAGCAGCAAGAAGAAAGGCTCACCCACTGTTTCCTGCAGAGTGTGGTAGAGAGGTGGAGTCAAAAATTATAGCTGTGGTCATTCTTTTTTTTTTCTTTATGCCTCATTACTTTGCTGAGACTCCATCTTTTCCATCCTCACCTTGAGGTAGCTGTACATGCAGATGGACATCCAGTTGGTCAGCATTTTCTCCACAACGGACTCAGTGCGCCGTAGCATCAGTTTGGGGTTCTTGGAGGCCGAAGCATCAATCAGGTCCACCAGTAGATCTTTCATGATACTGGTGTAATACTCTAGTTTACCATGGAGGGCGATAGTGAGCAGAGACGCCAGGCTGCATCTGAAGGGTGAGAAAACAGATTAGCAGTGGAGACAGATGAACATAAACATGATCTTCAAAACATGCCCAGTCAGTGTGTGGTCAGTGATTTTAAAATAAATACATTACAGAAACAACAATACCACGGGTTTGTCCTCCCACAGCACCTGTGACGGAGGAGCCAAATAAAGGTCTGATCTAATGCAGGGAGTGTCTGGATGAGTAAGGCCAGAGGTGCAGGGGATTTCCCTTACAAAGCCCCTTTAATCCAGGCGAAAGGGGCCGCATCAGTCAGTAAGAGCTGACACTGAGCTGGGACAGGGATGTGGTTTTGCCTCTGGAATTTTTCCCTGATTCCCCACAATGACTGGCTGGTTTTTA
>JAQFJB010000002.1:18234299-18247308 GCA_029874875.1 Naso minor | reverse complement strand
GTGAAGGACAGCAACACAAGTTCAATTTCAAAAATGTAAACAGTCTCGTCCTTCGTAAATGACAATGAGTGTTCTCAACTTGACTCTGTTTCTTCCTCTTCATGATTCCAGGCCGTGTCTGAATCTGCACAGCCGAATTTTCAGTGCCCGGCCGCGCAGCCATCCTAACGGCAATCACATTCTTCAAACTTCCTGCATGACTGCAGCTACAGTTACATCGTCTGGTGTCAACAAAGCAACAAGTGCCGGCTTCAATCTGGTCATCCTGGAGGCTGCAGAGCACGGTGTGTGAACCCAGAGAGAGCGTCCCAGTTTCTCCACAAGAAGGCCAGCAAGAGGATGAGGAGGAGGGTGGAGAGCGAGCGCGAGCGTGTCTTCATCAGGGGAACCACACAGTTGGCCACAGTTGAGACAAAGACCAGAAGGACAGCCATCAGGGCCAGCAGCACGTTGATAAGTTTTCCCAGTAGGGTCCGTGCTGTGGCATTTTCCAGGCCCTCCAACTGGACGACCTGCTGCTGCTGCTGCTGGAGCTCCATCTTCGAGATCCTGGTCTGACATGCCTCCAATGCCTCCTGCAGAGGATGCAAAGAAGAGGGAGAAAAAAGAAATATTTAGCAAAGTCACCTTCAAAAAAAAAAAAAAAGATGCCGGCATCAACACAACGTCAAATTCAACCACACAAAATACATAATAATGAATAACAGAAGTGCTCCCTGACAGAATCAATCAAAACTGAAAATTATTACTTTAGCAAACATAAAATTCATAGTTAGCTGTTGCATTGCATTGCATTAGTGGCCACTGAGTACATTTTTCATAGACCTCTACTGCCCCCCAATGACGGGGAGAAGAAATGCAGTCAAGGGGCAACTTGAGCTGTAAATACACTAGACTCTGGCATATACACATAAAACAAACAAACATAAGCCCTCACAGCATACAGGAAAGGGTGCGAGTAATGTGAGTCATTCGCGAGGAAATTCAAATGTTTTGGACAAACAGAGAAGCAGATGGACAGACTGGATTCTCTGTCTCGTTTTCCTGTTTACACTGTCAACAACATGCACTATGAGCTAAAGCTGTTGACTGTTGGAGGGTGTGACCACCCTCAACTTTCACTTCGCTTAAGACAGACACAATGACGTTTGCTCTGAGCAGCTCATATTAAGTTACAGCTAAATAAATTAGGTAGTGGGAGTGCAAATGACAATGAGACACTTACAGAATGATTGTAATATTTGCAGAAAGCTGCATATACAAACCATCATTTAGGTATGTCAGAATATGTCAGAATTTTAATAATGAAAACCCAAACATTTATCATTGTGAAATGCACTTCTGTCAGAAGTACGATGTTGTTGTTGCAAAATTAAATTCACTGGCAGCTGCTGAGCGCGTTCACAGATTGGAGTCATGAGATTGGCTGACAGGCCACGGAGCAGGGATTAGTAATGTCATGTTGAGGTGTTGTTGCTTTAGTGAAATGTCAGAAGGTAATATAAAATGTAATTCAGTTACCGGTGCACGTTTATCAGGCATTTTTTAAAAAGATTACATTGATTCAACCAGTCAGAAGTGAGGACCAGAATTAGCTTTTTTTTTTTAACATAACATTTTGCTTTGACCTCCACAGTTTCTTATCATCCCTTCCTGACAATTGACTTGCACAACAGGCTGCCATTACAAAAATGTAATTCCGACTAAGCTGATTTTTATAGCTGTTAATGTATTTCTGCCATGGTAGGTGTGCTTGTGGACGTCACCCTGACAGTCAGACCTGTATGTCTCTGGCTCTCTCGTACGACTGGTAAGCGATCTTCTCCTCCATGCTGGCCAGCTCCTGTTTGAGGTTGAGGATCTCATTCTGGTGGAGTTCTGTCAGGTCGTTCAGCTGCTCCTCCAGACGCTCACACCTGAACACACAAACACAGGAGACACACGTGAGAGTCTGGGGCATAATTAGCTTAGACAAAGACACACATGCAGGAATTAGTAGAAACAGACCCCGAAAGGCATCTGACCACATGGCACCTGACTGAACTGATGACTCGTCCTGACAAGATTAGGACATGCGCTCTCATCTGCTGATCCCACTGGCCAATCAGAGAGAGTCAGCAGTGTGAGACTGGCCAATGGGAGGTGCCCAGCAGGAGGACAGGGATCTATACTGTTGTTTATTTTGGCAGGCACATACAACTGGATGGACAACATTGCACAGAGATAGATAGGACAAATCCTTTATGTATGTTTGTCTCAGCATGTTACCTTTGTAACAACATTTTTTGAGTCATTCAAGTAGTTAATATAAACCACATACAGTCAGTAAGATGGGATGAGATTTAGAAAGCCGGATGCTGGACTTCTATCTTTTTCATTTTTTTATACTTAGACAGAATGAATACATTCATCTAAGGCTGTAAAAACAAATTATTATCATCACAAATTACTCTACATAATATTTTCTTGGTTTTGTCTGTAATATCTCAGAAAATAGAAAATGGAGAAAATTCCCAGAGCACATGGGGAGGTCTTTAAAATCCAATAATATTTAATTTAATTTTACAGATGACTAAAAAATCCAGGACCTATTTACACTTTAAAGGCTGGAACCAGTAAATTTCCCACATTTTCGCTCAAAAAAATAATTAACTGATAATCAGAATTGTTGCTGCTCAGTTGTCTCGCTTTGTTTCTCATAATTGTTTTCAGCTCTATGTTTATCAACCATGAAAATCATTATCTGCAGCCCTAGTTAAGAAAGTCTCATTTTTGGCTTTTCTCTGTTATTCAGAGACTATTTCAGTCAGTGAGGAGCTACTTAGCAACTCAATTGGTTTATAAATTATTATTCCCTGCAGGCAGGCTGCAAAGTGGTCAGTATGTTCTGTTCGTTATTATTTTGGTCCTAAAGGACAAACACAGACCGCTCTGGCCTCAGATGGACATTTTAGGCAGAAAAATGCTCATGTTTCTTTCACTATGCAAGCTGCTCACTATAGCTCCGCTCCATGTCCGTGTCCCTCTAATCTCTGTGCCCTCTTGCCAGAACAATCTTGAGGAATGCGAGTGTGTTTTTAAGACCAACTACCCACAGACAGGCCAAAACAAAAGCTGCACAGATGCCTCAGTCTGAGACGAGATATGTGGAGCTGGGCTGAAATAACATCAAAGGTTTTTGCACTTGTGAACTGCGAAGGTGCTTCTGTCACTAGAAAAACGCTCGAGTTTGTTTTCAGCAAAAAAAACAGCAAAACCAACATTTCCTTATAAGCAGCACTGAGGCTCCTAACATAAGGAGATCAGTCTAAACGCTGGAACACCTGGTTGCTGCATTAGTACGACTAGTATGAGAATACCAAGACTGCCACTCAAAATGTGCATAAATCTGCGTGCAACAATGGCACGTATGTGAGTATAAGAGCAGCACCTTTGTGAAAGCTGTACATGTTCACGAAGAGGAGGATGGGGGTCGAGGTTTTGTTTTTATCTACTGTGGATTAGAGCGTTGCCCGTGATGATGCAACAACAGCAGCTATATGAGTCATCAGTATGTTTTCAGGTCTGTGTTTCTAAAAAAAAAAGTTCCCACTGGACTTTAAGGAGATTTCTTGTGCTAAACTGGACACCCTCCAGAAATGTATGACAAACATGCTTGTATGTTCTCTTTTCTCTCTGTACCTGAAGCGTTCCTCCTGCAGTGCTTGCATAACAACTGTGTAGTCTCTCTGATAGTGACTCTTCAAACCGTCGAGGCTCTCTTCTAGCCTTGCCTGGCCCTCCCTCAGCTCTTGCACCTCCTGAAGCAGCATGTCCAGGCTGGAGCTCTGGCTCCTCTCCAGTGTGTTGCCCTTGGAACTAGGGGGACCTCCAGGGGCCCCTGTGGTGCTGTTGGCCCCCGCCGAGCCTGATGTAGCACTCGAGCAGTCATCCTCACTGCCGTACTTGGGACTGGGCTGCAGGTGATGCCCGGCGCTGCCCAGTGAACGCCCGCCAGCCACCGTCACACCTTCTTCCACTGAGGGGTCGTCCAGAGAGTCTTTGAGGGAAGGGATGTTGTCAGCGCTGCCAAATTTGTTGCGAATCAGCGAGGCAATCTCCCGGGGTTTGGAGACGACGGCCCCGGCGGCAGAGTGGGTGGCCTGGGAGAAGCTGGAGAGGCCTCCCTTCACGCTGTCCACCACGCCTTCGCTGAAGCCTGTGACTTTGGCTCCCACATCCTTGAGGCCCTGCTGCATGTCCCGCAGAACATCCTTTGGCTGGCGTGGGATACCGTTGTGCTCCACTTCCCGCAGCTTCCGGTGGTAGTGCTCCAGTTTCCTTTGCAGCTGCTGGATGGTCTGTGCCGACTTCTGGTTCTTTTTCTCAAAAACCTGACAGGCACAGAGCAGGTTTTCATTGGTGAGGCAAATAAACATTACACTCAAGTAATCCACTTCAGTATATTTAGCAAGTTCCCTCCCTAACACCAGGGACAAACAAACTGAACAAACAGGTTTAGGGGTTAAAGCACTGACTGTCACACAAGATTAGCAGCCTGTTAAAATTCAAAGCCCAACGGTTCCCTGGATTAAATAATACACTCATTTATAGTTTCAGAGAGGGTTCACAACTCCTTATTTTACCTGTTTGATGCGCGTGCTTTGTTGTTTGTCAGCATTGTTGGCCAGTTTGAGGTACTCGGCAACATTGTCATCCCTGGCTGTCTGCTCGATCTTAATCTGCTCTGTGAGCTTGAGGATTTTCTGCTGCAGCTGGGCGATAGCTTGCTTAGTGCGCTGAGGGTCTGGGGTGCCATCCTCACCTCCCGGGAACGAACCGTCCGCCCCACATGAAACAGCCAGGGGTGTTTGGCCGAGCCCACTCACCTCCAGCCGGTCGATCTGAAGTGAAGGGATGAAAAGAGGGAGATTGGGGTAAAAGGTCAGATGAGGAAATAATGGACTAAAGAGCAAAATAAAAGGGGGCCCACAAAGGAGAAAAAAGTGTGAGCTGCATGTTCAGGGTTTTAGTCATTTTGCTGACACACAATAAAACAGAGGCTTCTGCATTTCTGCTGCCAGTCTGCTGGGAAGAGGTAACTTGGGTCAGCTTTTAAAAGCCACTTGCGGTCAGTTTTTAAAGAAGAGGAAGATGTCAGATACTAAATTTTCATTTGAGTTTTTACAAAGAAAAGAAAGTGTAAGAAAGAAATAGCTTACATGATTTTTTTCCCACACATCCACACAAAACTTAGTACTTCCAGGTGTGAATCCAACGCTTTTGGAAGATTTTTTTGTTTTGTTTGTTTAGCTAAACAGGCATGAACAGAATAAAAAACGTGTCAGTTTATCTCTATTTTCATTTATTCAGGGAGCCAAAATAGGAAATTAGATGTTCATTTGCAACAGTTTCACAGAATTTTCACTTGTGCTGTTTTTCCAGATACTGACCTGAATTTGTCAATAAGCCCCAAAGCATCTGTGTAGAAATGAAAGACGCTATCTGAATTGCTTTATTCCTGCATTTTCCCTAAAACTCGATAAACTCTATTTGAGAAGACGATGAACCCGGCACCTTCAATCAAAGGCAGCCGATGTGATTCATTTCCTCAAACACCTCAGGGGAAGAACACGCGGAACGCTGCGATACTGCTGGAGCTGATCAAGCTGCCCGGGAGGGACTGTGATCTTTTAATCACTGAACATGCAGCGCACACAAAACAAGCCGCTGAATCCCAAAAACACGCACCACGGGGGGGTTCAGAAGTCAACCAGGAACAAAAAAAAAACAAAAATCAGAGGACAAGGGAAAGCGTCAGAGCAGAGGAAACCAGTGACAGTTACTCACCTTGACATTCATCCTCTACAAATCACTAATTATACTGTCAGCACTCATAACAAGTAAAAACGAAGAGCACCAGGCTCACCGACACGCGCAACATCATGACTAATCGATGACAGATACCAGAGTCACACAAAGCATCCGGGGAGAAAACCAGAACTCCACATCCAACTTTCATTCTGCCAGATGCTCCAAAACATAGAGATGGACCCACTGAACAAAACTGTGTCCTTCTCAGGAGTCACCTTCTGTCACAAAAGCGACCTAAACGTGCGCAAAACGCGGCTCACCTTTCCATTAGTCAAACGGAGAAACTGCTCCCAGTGCATCTTCCCCGCAGTGAGGGCCGTCTGTGTGTTTTCATCTGTAACGCTTCGCCAAAGTTCACCCGGTGAATCCCAGCCTGTAAACTCCCCGTGCCGCTTCTCGGAACTTTCGCCGGACAGTCCTGCCGCTCCAACTCGCCGGGCTTGTTGTGAAAGTTGAAGCGCACCTGAAACCGGGCAGTGCGGGAAGCCCCGCCCCCTCCCACTCCCCTCCTCCCATCTCCCAGCCGAGGGATGACATCATCCTCTGAGCCGCACGGCAGGCTGCCGTCAATCATCCTCACCGAGCAGAAATAGCTCCTCAGTCAGGGAGTTTTTCACGTGAATGCGGAGGGGAGGGTCTGACAAATCCTGATATGACACGTAATATGTTATATGTCTATCAATATCAGAATTAGAATCAACTTCATTGAAAAGCAAGTTGACACACAAGGAATTTTGCTTGGTACAATAAATAGAAAAGGAGGGTTTTGCCTCCTGTGAAACAAACTACATCGCCTAATTTACTCAAGTAGCTACTGTGATTAAATACAAACGTGAGGAAATTCAACTTTCTTGAGAATTTTCATTTCATGTCAGACCTGCTTGATACTTCTTCGCAGGAATTCAGAAGGAAATGCTGCTGAAATACTTTTGCTCCACAAATATTACACTGATTTGACGGCTGTAGTTTTCAGATTAAGATCTTACACACAATGTATGTGATCATCTTACGATATATGGTGAACTGAGTTACCCCAAATGTAAAATACATCAAATCAACTCAACTCGACCAAATAAAACAGTAAAATACCACTTCAGTGAAGACCTAATCGTATGAATATTCTAGGTGAGTTACAAGTACTCTTGCTTTGAATAATTAAGCGCACTTTGTTGATAATAGATATCTACTTTCATTTAAGTGACATTATGAATGCAGGACTTCTAGGCGTAATGAAATATTCTCATCTTGCAGTATTGCTACTTTAACTTAAGTGAGGATCAGAGTACTTTCTCCTCCCCAAATGCAGTGGACAAATTCATGGGACTGACATACAAAGATATGGAGCTAGACGGATGCACTCAAACTTAGAGCGACAACCTGAATCTTTACATACCATCAGGACAACAAACTATTCATATAAAGTTCAGATTGTTATCATGCATGTCTTGCATTTATGGGGCAGTGGAGCAAGAGAGTCAACTAAATTATTACCAGGGAAATCACTGATAACCGATCCCATTTATGTTCCTTTTAACAGCCCACGGATGAATGGACTGCATGAATGAATGAGCAACACAAAACCAAACAACCCCACCAACACAAAGCCTCCAAATATTCGGACCTGCACATCAAAGATTTTTCAATCAGTTTACATGTGAAGTAAAATCCTGCCGTGGACTTGAGCACAAGGCCATAGGGGCAGACTGCGAGTCTAGGCCCCAGTCTGACACGATATCAACTCTCAGTCTTTCTGCTTGTGTCCGTGCAGCCAATAGAGAGGTTAGAGGGCCAGAAAAACCAGTCTGACATCCCTTTGCCACACACATATTTCACCTAGCCAAGAGCACATTCCTCTGCGGACTGGGAGACACTACAGATTTGGCAAGTCATTAAACATTTTAGGCCATTTGACTTTAAAACAATTGTTTTTGCATCGTTTTGATTACTGCGCAACAGCGTTAAACACATAACAAAGCCGATATCCTTCAGTCAATTTATGTACTGTGACAAATGTTTACAGTAAGTCTGATCATTATTTAAATCCTCTTGACGAGCAGCCAATATGGTTAAATAAATCAGAGCTGGAAGAGCCAGTTGGGCTGGCCCAGCGGAGAACTGAGAGGTGACGTTTCAGAGGAGCACCTGACCTGTCCTCGGCTATAAACAAAACAGTATTAATAGCTTTGGGAGGGCGAGCATGAATGAAGTTCCAGTATTAATCCTTCTGAGTGCTCCATGGTGTACGAAAACGTGAACATTTCCCTGTTTGCTTGACTTACAGATGACTTGATTACCTGAATAACCAAATATATGCCCTCTATCTGAAGAAATCGATAAAAAGGGCAAAGGACAAGTCAGCTGAACACTGAACTGGAGTGCCCTGCAATACAGAGAAGACACAGAGATAAGAGCCTAGTGACCTGAGCTCACTGATACCAACATTATTCTCTTTCAATGATTTATAAACTCACTGTTATCAGAGCTCTACTGTTACACAAATAAAGGAATCACAAACACTGATTTACAAGGGTATACCCTCATTTACAAATCTACAGCCGCCTCATATTCTTTATGACTTGTCACTGCAGTTATGATCTCATCTCCACAGAGACTCATGCTGTCATACGCAGCAACGCTTGATCCCCAGCTTTCCACTCGCAGATAGTGTTCCCCTTACCGAACAAAGTGTCTGTACGATCAGTGCCATGTTTTTCTGTGACTAATCATGAACGTAATTAAAGATGGTGAGCCGAGGGATTAGGCTAATTTTGCGGGTTAACAGAACCAAACATGCTGATGTGCTGAGCCACCGAAGCCAGAGGCCACAGGCACTCCATCACTGGAGCTTGTGCAGCCTTATGAGGGAAGCTGGGTGTGTGTGTTTCTTACTGGGGGGGGTTGCCTGATCCCAGTTTGATTAGACTTTATCAGTAAGAAAGACAAAGGAGTCTGCATGGACCCCTCCTCTGCCCCATGGCTCCTTGCATGCACACACACTTATAAAGGAGACTGTTCTCTCTTGCATGTCTTAACCTGAGTCCATCTGCTGGTGGGCATGGTTGTGCAACGTGCCTCTGATCCACATAAAGCTGGTTAGAGCTGTGAGAGGGCAACCCTGACTTACCTTAGATATACTAGCAGGCCTGGGAAAAGCCCAGTCAAACCTAAACACTCAAACTCACGGCCATACATCTCACACAGCAGGCTTTTAGAAAGCATTACCAAGCTAATGTTGTTAGATATGCATCACACATAATTAGATACAGGCAACAAGAACATCTTGTACTGCTCCATCTCAATACCTCTCAGCCACACAGGACACACATATGCCCCAAATTCCTCCCTGCTAAATGTAGGTCATAGAGCAGAAAATGGACAGATGCTGTCATAGGACTCTTTCCAATTTTTTTGGGGGGGGCAACTTCTCAGTCCTTCTTTTCTTTTCCTTCATAGCTTCAGCCATGTCATCCCCTGTTTATGACTTTTCTTATTCAGTCAGATGACTGATGTTCTGATGGCCAAAGAGCAAAAACAGACACAATCTCAATCCTCTTGTCACATAAAGATCGATATCTTTATCCTAACCACGTCGGGGTGAGTGGAGTTTGAGCCACAGTTTCACTTTTGACTGCTGATGTACAGGTTTTAACGCCACATGTTTTAAGAATGAAACAAAATCGTCATGGAAGTTGTTGGAGTTTAGACTTGCAACTTATAAAAGGTCTCAAACACATATTTAGCATAAAAATATAGATTAAAAAACCACAGCACTAAGCTGTGCTGTGATTGTTTTGGATGTCAACATTTTGGTCTGACTTATCTCACCCTCTTTCTATTTCCTTCTACACAACAACTATCATGTTCTCCATGGTCAAGGTCAAGTTTTTGCTCTTCGTAAGTGTGAGTGTAGAAGTACAATACCTTGCTGGTTGTTATTCCTCGCATGGTTCCTGAGCGTTTGTGAGCTTCCTGTGATGTCAGCTTGTGTTCCTTGTGATTCTGCGGCTTCACGTGCCGAAGTGCAAGAGTAATACTGCCATGATATAGTTACATCTGGTTTCTCTCTGCTCTATATATCTCCCATTGCAGCACTCTTTAAAGTATGGAAAATGGCACATCTGAGTTGCCAGCTCCCTGACCCTGCTTATCTAGAGTCCAATATCCGCGAGAGACAGAATTCATAGTGGACACAAGCGACACATTCTTTGATAGTTAGTGCTTAATGCTGCGCCTAAATAATTTGTGACTCATCCACTTGTTCACAAGTATTTTGCATTTTACAGCTGTCCTCTCTCCATTTATGCTCTTGTATCTCTTTGACCTCATCACTCATTAATCATTCAAGCCAATCATCTGTGACTGACTGAAGTTCACACTTCAGCTTAGTTTATCTGAGTTCATCTTTACCCTGCAGTCTAGGGATCAGAGAGGGGTTTTAACAGCCATAACATGACACTACGTCATGATCCCAAAGTCTTTTACCAGTCAGATAGAAGTGCAGTTTGTATTTAAGACAGTGTGAGGTTGGGGTGGTGGAGAAAAGATGGCATGAGCATAGGATGCGGGTCCATGTGTGTAGCTGCCCTTGTTAGATATTAATAGTTTCAGTGCATGTGACAAATCTGTGCCAGATTTCACCGCAAACCTTTTTTAAAATTTTTTCATTTGTGCATCCCCTTTTCATTTCCTCATGGTTTCACTTCCCACTCAGCCTTGCCAAATAAAGCAGTGCTAAGACTGACACAAAAGAGATGGTTTTAATGGTAATCCGCTTTTTGTTTCTTTAAAGGGGATCCAATGTGCTAACAATGAACCCCTTTCACCAGATATTGAAAATTACATAACCTCGTGCAACGCTTGACAAGAGGCAGTTTACTCAACACTTGTGCTAATGAATTAGTGCGCAACATGAAGTTGTAATAATAACCATACACAGCAGACAAACACACACACACACACACACACACACAAAAAGAGCAAATGCCTGCCGGGTGCAGTTCCTAAGGAATTTAGAGGGTGGGAAAAGAGCCCTTCACACATCCAAAAGAAACACACATCAGCAGCTGAGAGTGCAGGTCTGGGAGGAAAGAGAAAACAACAAAAACAACAAAAAAGAGGCTTTTCTGGGGCCTCACTAACACAACAAAGACTTTGTGGCTTCCACATCTCTGAAACACCTTTTATGTATTCCACACTGTATCATTTATAATTACAAAATACCAGACACTGAACAAATTCAACAGCTGACCAAATACAAACACAGGAAACACCAAATCAGTGTAAACACATGTGGTGATGAGGTGATTACAATGAGTCAAACCGCAAAGTACAAATAATGGAAATGATGACCATGAACAAACACTTTAAACAGGTGGAGACTCACGGTGGTGGGAGTAGGGAGTGGAGATGTGTCAGCAGTTACCAGGTTGAGGATGACCTCCATGGCAGGGAGACGCATGCGCACAGCTTGGGCTGGGATTTTGTTTGGCCTGTCTATCTGATGGCGTGTCCCTTGGGAGACGACCACGGTCGGGGGAGAGGGGAAGAGCGTGGCCCCAGGAGAGCACTCATCACTCAGGACACTTCTTCCAAACAAAGTCCACTTGACTCAAAGTCGACTAGACAGTGACTCCACTTGCCAACAAGGAAGTAGAGACTCTAACGAATTACTGTTGGCTTGGTTGAATGTCCAGAATCCATGGCGTGGCCTGTCCCTCCAGAAATGAGCCATGATTATTGATAGCTGCAGAGTCTTGGGAGTGTTGTGTTGTGTTGTTGGTTCACAGAGCAGCCCCTCCTCAAAGTCTGCGGCCACGCTTCAGTGCTAACACACGCTCCGCACTACACAGCGACAGGCAGAGAGCCTATGGTACCCGCATATATGCAGTCCGCTGAGCACGACTCCCACAGCCAGTGTGCATCAGTGGGAGAACAAGGACTCCTCTGAAGCAAAGGGTCCGTCTGATGCTGGTTTGGCGGGGGACAGAGCTGAGACGGCTAATCGGATGAAGACTCGCAGGGATAGATGGAGGCAGGGTTAAAAGAAGGAAAAGTTTACTGTGAAGTTAAGAGTTCAAAGAATCCGTTTTGGATAAATCCTCAGCGGAGAAAAAAGAGGCAGAGACCCAGAGGACGGATGTGAGGGGAGCGAGGGAGCAGACAGGAAAGAAAGAGCCCACCAGGAGCTGTCACAGAGAGGGAGACGGAGCGAGAGGGAGCAAAGGAGAGAGGGGTTGTGAGAAAGCTTTGTAAAGGGAGGGGGGGTGCTTTTCTCCCGTTGCAGTTTCTAGGCCAGCTCATGCTCCAAAACAGTGGCCAGCTCAGGCAGAAAGAAAGGGGGAAGAATCTTGCAGTCCCGCCTTTCAATTACCACACAGTTTGATTGTCACAGCCAATCAGTTTCTTCAGTGTTCATGCTGTAATGAATCACCTTCCGCTGCCCGTGTGCACATACACACAAGGTTACATCAAGAGTTTCTGCTGACCAGTAATAAGAACTGAGTTGCCTGAACTGTGCTCAAAGGGGGATGTTTTTTCCACATAGGTTGTATAACATGAAATTACAGATGGAATGGAGTGGACACCTTTCGCTCAAGGTGGAGAAATAAGTTGCACACGAGAAAAAAATAAGATTACACAGATTACACAGTCATATGACAATACAAGGCTGCTATTCAAAACCATGCATATGTGTGCACACATGACTATAGCTCACGACTGCGTCATCGGTTATTTACCCACTGAGGAAAAACGTGTGTGAACAGCAGTGATCGCTTTTATTTTGCAGAATGTTAAATCAATAAAATGTGGCATTGTAGCTATGTCTGTTTACAGAAAACAGTTCACAGGCACCATTATTAGTAGAAGACGTTTCACTTTAGATTTAAGACATGACAATATCACTTCAACTTGTTTACTATGAAAATTCAGCGGTAACAGTGTGGCGTTGGTAACCTTCACTGCATTAGAACACACACAAAGTCATATTCAAATGCCCCCACAAACAGCATGTTAGGAACTTCACTGCATTGTTGTCTATGTTAAAAGTCTGGGAGTTTGTGAGCCATAACGTCCAGAAGCGTACAAACCAATTAGGGAGAAAAAGCAAAGCAGTGAGCGTAGGGGGTAAGGCAACACAAGGGATACTAAATACTTC
>JAQFJB010000002.1:18172196-18193115 GCA_029874875.1 Naso minor | reverse complement strand
AAACTTTATTACAGACTCAGGGTCCAGATAAAATCACCTCATAACCTGATTTTATCTAAAGTGATGTGAGGAGGAAGCTGAGACATCCTTCAGGCAAGCTAACATTACCTTATCAGTGGCTCTATAATTGCCATTACAAGCCTGTTTCAGATGGGCCAATTGAAAATTTTATTTTATTACTATTTTTTTTCTTTTTAGCAAAAGTTTTCTTTATCAATAACAAATACAGTACAAAATCAATAACTGCAAAAGATAAGCAGCATATTGCTGTGTGGTCATAATGTGTAAAATTTGTTCAATTTCTCCAGAGCATTAAATTATCAATTGGTGCCACTATGATAGTTAAATGTGAGGCTACAAATGTGCAGACACATTAAAAGAGTAGAGACAAACCACTCAGAGTATTTTCAACACAATTCTGTAACGCCTGAAATGACTGTTGTATGACACATAGCCTGCCCCCTTTCCCCAAAAGCTAATCGTCTGCTTTCAACAGCTAAATCTGGAATGTGTCTAGCCAGTCGTGTTGGCCCCCTGGATTGAAAAGAGGTTAGTTATGGTTGCAAAAGATGGCAGGACTTGGCTAGAACAACTTTGGCTATTGGTAGATCAGCATAGCACAAAAACTGGGGGAAGACGCGCCTAGCTAGCCTGACTTTGCCCCAAGATAAAGCAAAATTCCCACAACTAGCCTCAGTAATTAGCTCAATAATTAACACACTGTATCTCATTTGTTCAACCTGCACAAAATTCCTTTAAAATAAGCAGATTTTGTTTCCTGCTGATATGGCTTGGCTAGCTGCTTCCCTCTATTGTAGGCAAAGCTAACCATCACCTAGCTGTAGCTTCAGATTTAAACTCTAAAATGTCCAAAAACAAATATACCTATGTTATACATTTTGTTTATTTTTGTACTTACACTATCCCAAACATTTCCTACAATGTTCAAACTCACCAATCTGAGAGTGAGAAAGAAAGACAATTAGCAAAACATGACTAAATGTAACGTGAATGAAACTTTTATAACCTCCTCTGTGATAATTTCTGCCAGAGACAATATATTTTCATTTGCAATGGTGGCTGTTTAATAATAAAATAACTAAATCCCATGATCCCACATTGCTCTACAGCATCATCAAACTATGTCATTTGTTTTCACTGTTTGATAAGGAGACCTCTAGTGGCAAAATAACATATTGTGAGATTAACAGACATGAAAGTGGTTTTGAAAATCATAAAGCAAATTAGTTAATTTCCAAAATTTGTCACACTATAACTTGAAAAATTAATAATTTTTAAAGAAAAACAAATCCGGAAGTCATTCTCTTTTAACAAAACTTTATTACTTTTACTTTTTGCTGTTTTTCCATTGTTCTATTTTCATTTCCCAATAACTTGACAGCTAGAGAGCGTTTTCGAAATCTAAAGCTAAGCTAGCGTGAACTTGTTGACTATTATCTGATTCAAATCAAACACTGATGGAATTAAATGTTGATGTATCAGTCAAACAGAGAAAAATGAGCAGCAAAGAGGATAATATCCGCTCTGTGTCCCCCTTTTACAATTTCAGCGTTCGCCCAGTTGAGAAGCTGACTTACCAGTGACACACTGAAATGTCCCACTCTTTTTATGTCTTGCTAATAGGATGTGCCACAGGGTTCAGCTATATTCTGTCTTATTAAAGACAAAAATCTCAGCTAAAGTCTTGCAAGTCCTTTTAGGCCATAATGGTGGGAGCAATTAAAAGTCACATGTGCAGTCTGTTGGAGGAGAAGGCCTTTCTGAACTCATACCGGTGTTTTAGCACCTTTATTCTAATATTCACCACGACTGCAACACTGGTACTACCATCACTAATACTGGTAATGCTACTACAGCTACTGCTTCTATGTAAAGCTGTGTGCATGAATGACAATGTAATGCAATTTTGCATTTAAAGTTTAATAAAAATAAAGATGTGCACTTACTATAGGGAAAGTTTTTTATGTAAGAAAGGTGCTGACTGTAGATTAGATGTGTTTGTTAACTCTGAATCAATCTAAAGGCTTCATAGGGGGTGATTATCTTCTCTAAGAATCTTGTTTGTTCTTTTTCATTCAAAGCCACAACTATACACAAAGAGAGTCACTATTTGCCTCTAAACACACCAAAGCAAATACACGTGTATGTTTGTGGACACGCACACCAACCAAACGATTGCTAACACACACATGACAGCTCTGACCTTCCAAATGACAGCAGCCTCGCACATACTCCCTTCAGCGACTTATTACTTGGTCAATTAAAGAGGAAGCATTGCCTGCATGTGTGTGCTTTGTCACATGTAGCGTGTGTGTTTGTAAGTTTAATGACATGCAGATCTATAGCAAAACAGTCTCAAGTGTAGTTGTAAAGGTGGCTGATTAACAATCTCCACAAGCAAATTCAACAGTTATACACTTTCTGTGACATCTGGCCACAGGACACAGCTGTCTGATGCAGGTGGCCTTCAGTTCACTTTTGTCATCCCAGAATTCACATAAAAGAAAAGAGATTCACATCATTAAACTAGTTAGGTGCAACCTTTTCAGTCCTTTGGCAGCACATTTGAGTCGCACTCAAATAGCTCACACTGTCATGGTGTGAGGAGGTATAGCGAAAAGTTTGAGCCATTACTGTACCTAAAGAGACGACTCCAGGAGTCGGGAGTGACAATCGGGATACATCCATCACTGCAGTGCAGAGTTGGCATTCTGCCTATAGAGCCCCACCTTTTTCCTTTCTTGGCTTGACTGCAACTTTTAGAAGTAGATGGATGGATGGATGATGGCTGTTGAATTAAAGAGTTGTTCACATTAACTTTCACAGTACATGTTTGGGATAATATATATTAACATCTGCTTAAGTAGGCTTATAGTAATTTGTCAAAAAATGTCATTTTTTTCTCTCTGGATTTATTAAAATCACTTTAATGTTCTCTTTAGGATCCCCTCAAGACATGTATGACGACATGTATGCAAATAGTCAGCTGGGACCAGTAATGTTGTCTGATGTGTTTTATTTTTGAAAATTAAGTATAATTTCCTCATAGAAATTTGTAAAATTACATCTTCTCCCTCCACCTCATTAAACATATCACAATCTATGAATAAGCTAATTTTCTTCATTTCAAAAGTTTTCCTGCGGGACACAAGATGCTTCCTGCTTCGCTGTAAGGTCTATTCTTGGTGCATGTTAACTGGCAGGTTCAAGCTTCTACATCGCACTTGTACAACTTCTGAAGTACTGGTGATGCATGGTTTCGTCTTGCTTGTAGACCCGCCTTTTGAAATTAGGTTTTCACTGAGCACAGAAAAACTTTCCACTTTCAACAGATGAATGTGAAAACACCCTACAAGTGAGTGTGCACATACATCATTCTGCACGGTGGAGCTCAATCATAAAACTGGAAGCACAAGAAGAAAAACATGTTTTTGTTGAATGTGAGGGGACTGTTTCTGAAGCTATCATCAAGTCAAAATTTGTCAAATACAATATTTGCGAAACTCATGACATTCATGACATATGGCTAATTATCAAATGTCAATGTGCTAAAACACTATACAATAAGATTATTGCCTACCTGCTAAATGTTAGCTGGTTTTGTTGCTGTGACATTAGCATGAGAAAAGCTATTAACTTTAAGCTAACTGCAACAAGAGGTCTGACTGCTTCTCATCCAACACCTGCAAAGTTTCTGGAGATGTGGTTGATTCTGATGCCTCTGTTCTGCAATACAGGAAAAGCGTGACTGTACAATTATGTGCAAATTACATGCCCGCCTCTTCACCTGTGTTGTATTATTTGTTAGTTTGGTGTGTAACCAGTTCAGTTTCAGTTCACTCTTTATTAAAAGATAATACTCATTTGTGTTTGCATTTGCACGGACTAGTCATGAGAAGAAAAGGTAGTATGAGGTGTCCTGGTAGCTGCTGTTTAATCTCCCAACTTTCTCTCCTCTCATTTCCTGTCGGCTGTACACAGTTTTTATTAAAGCAGTACATGCCCATAAAGTTGTCTTCTGAAGTTGAAGATGAGTAAAAGATAAATAAATAAAAACCTCCACTCGGACCAGGTAAGTTGTAGTTACATTTATATAGTTAAGCCAGGGAGGCCAATGGGAGCATTTAAGCATCAGCATTTGAAATTTTAGTTGAAATCAACAGAAACTAAATTATTGATTAAGGATATCATGTCACCATCATTTTTGCAAATCAGCTGTTAGATCTGTTCATTAAAGCATCAAGTGCACTGGCAGTTTCCTTCGACACAAATAAAAACAACTGATATTCAAATGATAATTTTTTTTATGGATCATTTTAAACATAGTTGAGGTAATTGGAGTCACTAAATTGGAGTCTCTTTCTCTCCCTCACACACAAACTGCTGTGCAAGGAAATGAGCAATCTTGTTATCATTTGCCAGTTTTGTTCATTTATTCATGAATTGGCTCCTTAAGGGCGCCGAGGGACTACCACCGGCACAGAGATGAATCCTTTAACGCAGAAAATCCTGCTGAGACCAGTGGACGGACGGACGGAGAGATGGGGAGAGACGACAAGGACAGACAGCAGGTAATATCACTGAGGGCCATTTCTGGTTATATAAGACTCAGCAAGTGGGGAAGAGCTAGATGAGAGGAAGGTGGGATGGGAAGTGAAGTGCAGAGAGGAGTTTAAATTAACAGTTGTTAAATGTGAAGTATATAGCTTGGGAGGTGCTGTGTTGAAACGGTATATCGCTCACATGAGTCATTTTTGGATGATGTCACTCAGCAGATGTGCACATCTGGAGACACAAGAGCAGCCAACGGTACTCAGACAACATATTTCAGTTTTGGGAGGTGCTCTTCTGCCAAAATTGACCTCTAAAGTATCTCCTTGCTCTTTCCTGCTTGTTACCCCTGCTTTTCTTATATTCTTCTGCATACTACTTGAGCTGTATGTGTTTTCATGTAAAGTACGTTGCGATGAACAATGCGAGAAGTATATGCATGGGAGAGGACAGGCAAGAGAGAAAGAGTGATTGTTTGTGTGGAGGAAAAAGGAGGTGTGACTCCCCTCTCACTCGGCTGATTACAGATGGAGAGGACTCTGTGGAGTTGTACTGCAAGTTCCTGCTGCCTCAGTGGTGTGTGTGCTTAATGCTCTTTCCTCTCCATTACAGCCCACAGCACCCTGGCCATCACATTCACACACATACACACAGCAAGGAAGAGAGGGGGAGAGAGAGAGAGAGAACAACAACCCCCTCGCTATCTTTATCTCTTTAATTCTCTCCTGCAGATGTCATACTGTTGCCTCCAAACAATACCAGATCCTGCTTCGCTCGTTTCCGTCCCTCTGTAGTAAATGTAAAGCCATATGTGGGCGGCAAAAGCCGTCAGGAACTATGTTAATTATTGCACATTATTGCAGCATGTATATGCAAGCCTACCGTATGTAAAAGGTGAAGACCATCAATTACTGCATGTGTATTATAAAGGGAGGCATTCTTCAATAGCAGAAACTAAGATCAAGATCTCTGAACACATGTATGTGATGCTATGTTGCTCACAGAGCTGATACGTATGATCCCAGGTTCATCGGCGATGACTGCCATGTACATGTGTGTGTCTTTGTGTACGTGTGCATGACAAGAAAGGTATCATGAGGTGTCCTCGTGGCTGCTGTCACATTTAATCCTGCTGCTTTCTCCCCTCTCATTTTATGGCATCTGTATGTTATTTATTAAAGCAATAAATGCCAAAAATGTTATTTTTCTGGGTGCCCTGGTATGCACAGAGACTGTGTCCTCGCTGCAGTGGCTCCTGGTTTGATTGTCTTCTCTCTCTCTCCCCACTTCCTGTCTAATCCTTCAGCTGTCTTATCAATAAAGGCCCCCAGAAATCTTTAAAAATGTTGTCTTTTGTATTTGGTTTGAGCTGCTAAGTAAAAGATAATTACTGTAAAAACAAACTAACACCCAGCTGTAATTAGCGTGTATCATATAGGGAGGCTTTTTTCGTCAAACACAGTAGCAGAAGATCACTGAACAGTTGCGCTATGTGCTTACAGAGCTGATAGTCATAATCACAGGTTTATCAGTCACGACTGCTGTGTTCGTGTGTGTGTGCTTGTGTGTGTGTGTGTGTGTGTGCGCGCAGTATGCTTCATCTCTGCTTAAAAAAAGCAAAAACAAAACCTCGCGTACTGTAGCCTGTATAAGACCAAAGGACAAAAAGTTAATTAAATGACATTTCCATTCACAGCGAGGACTGTATACAAGAGCAGCAACAAATGCACACAAATGCATGAACATATGTTATTATTATATCATTGAATTTGATGTAAATTCTTGCAATTCTAATTTGTTCACTGGTAGTACATCTTATCTTTACGCTCTCCTTTATGCTGAAACCATTAAGAGAACTGAATAATTAAGTGAATAAAGTTTTATTTCATAATAGTTTATTGTGTAAGAAATTGACTCAGAAAACTCCGATGGCTGCAGTGTTCACTGAACGGCAGCACTGTGGGTTCAAACGCAAGCTAATGCTTTCTGATACCTATTAAGGCAATTAATCTGAAATATTTCAGCAGACTGCAGGCAGGCACACAATCAAGATCACTTTTATTCTGCCTGCGCTTGACATGCGGACCATATAGAGTCGTATCTGTGCCGGGGCCAGCTGTACACATGAACACGTGCTCATAGAAAAACACTCTGTTAAATGTGCACCTGCTCTGAGTTCTGTGGAAAGACCTGCCTGTGTGTGTTTAACCTAATAAATTTCCCCAACACCTTCCCTCACATAACTGCAACTGAGAAGTTAAGTGTAAATTTTCAATTTATAAGTTAGCCAACAATACATGTGAGTAAAACCTCAGGTCTTTACTAGAACTATAATAAAAAAGGAGGTAACAATCTTTGTGCCCCGACATGAAGAGTATAGGTTTAAAATGTTCGAAGAGAGAAGTGTGATGTTGAACATCAGTGTCTTTTCTGTGGCTTTTTGTTAAATAAAAATCAAAAATTGCAAAAAAAAGTGGATAAAACATGTATTTTTTGTGACATTAGTCTCCAAATCTGTTATTGTTTCTATTTGTGGAGACAAAACGGGATGTTGATATGTGCTGTTCTTTCAGAGGTTTGGGTATCTTTAGAAAACCCATTTGGGGCTGGTGAGTCACCATGACTGTCAGCCTCGCTGTATATCAGCTCCATCAGTGTGGCAGCAGGCAGGCGCCCAGTTGGCAGGGTGGCCGGGTAGCAGGGCAGTGACGGGGGCGTCTGACAGGGAGTACGGACATGTGACCGGGGAGGCAGAGGATGGTGCAGGGGGCTTGAGACAGGTCACACAACAACACGATATCTAGACCTTTCCTCGCTGTTAGACCAGTAAACAACAGAGGATACTGTTCTTACGTCAAGTGCATGACAGGGTAAGGAAGACATGCTGCAACACGATTTCTATTGCGGACTTACTCTTACAGCTCAGAGTAGAAGAGGCTCAATTTCTGTTTTAATGATTTCGTTCTTTCGCTCATTCACTGAAACCAATTACAATGAAACAATTCTCAGGGCATTTTTGGAAAACTATCATCTCTTCACTTCAAAGCTCCAGTTTCACTTAACGAAAGTCTATCAGAGCTTTAACAGCCGACAGAGAATCAATCTCTGTGGGTGTGTGTGGAGCGCGGCCTTGGTTAACGCTGGAAGTCTCTGTTCTTTGAGCACTGGACCTGATCTCAAAGCTATTATCTGTAAAAGCCAGGTCACATAAACTCCAGAGAATTTACTGTTCTCCCCTATGTGTCCTTAACTGCAGAGTCCTTATTCACCTCAATGCATCAAACCGACTGATTTTAACCACAGAAATGGAGATTCATATAGTTTTGAAGCAGGAGGGAAAGTGGTGAAGGAAGCAGATCACAGGAAGAATACTAAAGAAGGTCTTTTTTGACAGAATCAGGATTTATGTTTGATGTGGCATTTAAACTTTTTGCCAACATGGGAAGAACTGCATCATGCATAGACAGAAGAATAGGTCAGCCACAGGTAAACAAGACACTGAAGACATAATTCATTTCAGTTTGAGCCAACAGTGAAAACAAAATCCCATCTCATTCATGGCATCAATCTCCAGTGAGTGGCTCTTAGAAGACGCCTGTGGAAAACAAAACCACGTGTTTTGCTGCTGTGCCGAACAATAAGGAAGCTGCCTATACCACAATCACAGCATCACCACCAATTATGTTTTCTATAGTGGCGGTTTTGACTGAAATCAGCTTACTTTCTGTGCTGTTCAATAGTGCTCAGGCCCAAAAAAACAGCAAAGTGATTTGTGTGGGGAGATCCAATCTGTCCCACCTTTGTTAGTCTTCTCCCTCCTTATTTCCTGCCCCTTAGAAAGCATACTCATCTCATTCAGCAACACAAAGACTCTTTATTGTGAGCGGTCATTTTCAAATGTCATTGTATAAGACACTCAAGTGCTATTTAAAGCCTCTGAATGATTGATTTTCTACTGTTCTGTTCAGTAAAATTCAAAGAAAAGAAAGATGCAAGCAACTTTTTTTAAGAATAAAGCTGATCACATTCCGTATTTTTTGATGGCAGAGGGAAGGTAGTGAAAGATGAGCATATGCACTGTTGGTTTGAGTGTTTTCATTGGATTTTAAATCATAAAATGTAGAAGAACACCATCCTTACGCTTTTACACTGTAAACAGGGGTCCAGAATAGTGGCTAGGTCGTTCACAGCTGCTGCATTTTAGTGGTCGTCACCTGCTCTCAAAAAGTTGTCGACCAACCCCCAAAACAACGATCAGTTCTCGTCAAATAGGTCAAATGGAACCAGTGGATTCTTAACTAATGTAGACGACTCTGAGAGCCTGTTCACTGAGCTAAACCCCCAGCAAGCTTGAGCTGGAGATATTGTTTGACTGCAGTGACAATGCCATTGCTTTCTGCTGTTGTGTAAAACCCCTTTCAAATTACATGGCTCCAACATCCATTGTCACAGGATACCTATTTTATTCCATTTATTTAGTTTTAACCTTTTAAGAAAAATGGAGCTAACGACCTGCCTGCTAATACCGGTCAAAAGCTGAGAGTATGTGCATTTTACATTTACATTATGTACATTTTTCTGTCATGGGACTAATGACAGATTCTCTTATCTTAATTTTTGGTAAGTACATTTTAGCTCCACATCGGATCCTTGGAAGCTGCCGGGCAGGAAAACAACACACTGAATGTCTTTAAAGTTAAACTGTGGTCCCTCACTCTGAAGTGAATGACTTCAGTTAAAGCAGCATGGCACTTCTGATGAATGCCTCCCTCTCCTGCATCTGTACAGCTCTGTCGGCATCTGACAGAGCTGTGACAAGAGTTCAATCACAACAAAACATGATTGTCTGGCCCTTACATCAACTCCTTTGCAGTCTGACCTTTACAACCTCTCCAAACATTGCAAAAAGAGACAGTTCGTCTTCATCCATGCCGGCGGACAATTAGGTTGGTGGAACAGACGACCCTGTCGGTGCTGCTCTTTACTGTAAACAACGGCTGGGCTGTCATCCCGGGACACCACTTTTGTAATGTCAAATACAATACGGCCTAAATTCAGATGGAACGACAATAGCTGCCTTGAGTAAACACAACCTCATTAGTAAAGATAAAACTGGAGAACAATTGCCGTGACCTAATCAGTTGTGCTTTCATTTGACCCTAATGTAATGAAAACAACGTTATTAGTACTGATACAGGTGCATCTTTCTCCGTAGTGACAGCGGATGAAGATGAGAGGTATTGTTTTCCTGCCACAGCCTCACCACAGCTGACAGAGCAGACAGGACCTTCCCCTCTGCTGTCTCCTGGGAACAGGTCAATATGGAGAATCACCACCTGCTGCTGCAGCCACATATCTGAGGGTGTTCCTCTGTGACTCGACTGACAACCCAGGTGGTCTTTTCAAGCCTGAGACAGCCCGTACAAGACAGGACAGGGCAAATTCTCATCCATCTACTTATTTGTTAAAAAGTAAAACTTTACACAACTTCACACTGATTCTGTCCCTAATCAATGAGTTCAGTACACGTGAGAAAGAGCTTATCATTCCAGTAACAAAGGGATTTACTTATTTCTCGCTGCTTGAACTGGTTTCACGTGGGAGTCTTTTCATGGCAGTCCCACAGGTCCTCACCTCTGATTGTTGCAGCCAAGCTTGAGCTTAAAAAGGCAACTATGCGTGACGTAAATTGAGAGTATATTCTTTTACCTTTTCCTGTCGAGGTGTTGTTGATCTGACATCACATCTCAGATCTACGTCTTACTCATCAAGCTCATCAATCACACTTCCTCTGCCCATCGATCGCTGTGGCAGACGTAAATAACTGCTGGTACTCTGCTCTACAAGGACACAGTCAAGAAGTCTTTAGCAGGCCTCCCTCATGTACGCCTACTGATTGAGAGCTCAGAAAAGCCACATAAACAGGTGAAAGAAACGTGATGGTGTGTGCTTGTGTTTGTTCCCTTGCTAGAAATAAAGTAGGGGGGAAGGGGAAAGTGGAAAAAAAACATCAATTAACTTCTTTCTAAAATAAACTTCTTGTTAAATACGTGCTCTGATATACATGACAGATACACATTGCTTTTGCCGCAGTCTGTATAATAAAATGTTAAGGAGACAGTAGAATTTAGACAAAAAGAGAGCAACATCATGGAGGAGATAAAGCATAAAGCACGTACATGAGATTTGGCAGCTAGTGGCTGGTTTGTCTCTGTAACACCTGAGGAAATAATCTCTGTGTCGGTTTTTACAGTTAAACCAGTACAGACTCATATAATATATATGTATATATATATATATATATATACACTGTTATTTTTTTCATCAAGAACGTCAGAAGTGATTGGTGCAATTCTCTCTCCTTTGTTCCTCTGCAAGTCCATCATAAGCCCAATCATGTCCAAAACTTCACCGCCCATGAACTTTTGCTCACCTCTCTCCACCAATATATCACATTTTTTGGATTTGAGTTACACTGCCTCTCTGCTTTAAACCAATCAGAGACCTTGAAAAAGGTTCAAGATATTCAGCAAGAGTTTTTGGCTGGTGACAACAGATCGTGCCCCGATATTTATATCTCCTCTGTTATGGTGATATAGTGCTGTTGCTAACTTCGCAAATATGACTTTTCACATGTTTAAACATAGATGTAGAGTGACATTCACTGTACTGAAGAACAGAGGCGTGCATTGCTCGAAGGAAGGAATAGGAGGAGGAGGAGGAGGCTGAGGAGAGGGATGCCTTGGCTACCTTGAATATGGTATCTGGACCCGAATAAACTGCAGGAAATGGATGGATAGTGGTAATAATACTAGCAACACAGTGTAAGCATAAGTACAAGGAGTAGTGGTACTAGCAGGAGTATAGTAAAATCAATGATTGTTATAGAAGGACTTTAGAGGTTGTGAATTTGTTGATGAGTAAAATTAAAGGGATTGGAACATTTTCAGCCAGACTGAGCCATTTTACCTAAACATGTATCCCAGAATGGGAAGGGAAAAAAATGTGACTCTAACAGCTGTTGTTATTCTTTCTTACATTTCTACAAAGAGAAATATCTAAAAGGCTCATTGCCTTCCTGGCCAGTCCTGAAAACATTGTGAAGTTATGTGCAATAAATGTGACATTACTGCTCTATCCTGTGCAGAGGAAGATGACAGCATTTGCATGTTGTGGCATTTACATTTGGTGATAAATATGCTTTTAATATGCCTTGCAGCTGCCTACCTTTTCCTCCAATTAGATCAACTGAGCTGAAGGATGTTTAGAGTGGGATATTTGTGAAGGACTCTGTGTGCCTGCGATCCCCATCGCACTGGTTACCTACGCAAGATGGATGGTTTGCGTATTAAACACCTCACAGCCACAGGTTTCTACTTGAGCTGACAATGCGCACATCCTGTCACAGTCTCACACATTTCCATACCGTCAGTGAGGACCACAAAAGGTGGAAAACACTGATGAGTGAGAAATGTAAATTAAGGTTTAAAGTGTAAACCTTTATAGTATCTGGAGGCTCAGACCAATAAAATTAGATACTGTAGGTAAGTATTACACTATGGCAAAATTTCTTAAATCATTTTCCTTATTAAACAAAACAGACATATCAGTTCAATCTTGTTGGTGATATTGTTTAAATTATATATTTATTGTTAGAAAAATAATTTGAAAATCGCAGAAGTCGACTTGTTTTGTGATTTTTTTCGCCGCTTAACACAAAACTGACATAATATTTCCAAGATGTAACTTTTCAGCAGTTGCTTGTTCAAACTTTCAGCAGATGCAGAATTCCCATTACTTTAGCCAACCAGATGCAACATGAGCATTCATTCTGAGTAGCGTTTCAGGATAAAGTGTATTAAAGTATATTACTTTTTACCATTTTAGCTTTGTTTTTGTTGCCACTGATTCCTGAAGCAAAATATGACTCTTACCTGCTGTTTAGCAGTTTGGTTAAATAACGCTATGAGATTGGTGAGAGTGAACCAGAACAGGAAGCAATATGCCTGAAAGTCGAAACAGTGGGTGTGTGTATTCAGGGGATCACTATCACATATAGATAGACATGGGATCAATACATTGGTGGTATATTATATTACAGCTAAAATACAGCTTGTAGAATTAGGTGGTGTCCAGTGGTAAAGTTGAAAAGTGCATACGACTTCCAAGCATGTACGAATACCTGCTGTAGTCAAGTCAAGTCAAACTTAAATAGCACATTTAAAAACGACATGATTTGACCAAAGTGCTTTACGGAAAACAACAGTCAGACATAATGTGTACAGTAGAAAACCATTTCATCAGGATATAGAAATATAAAAAGACACTGCAAGCCACTGTGCACTCTAGCTGTGTAATGCGTGAAAAATTGGAAAGTCCTCATTAAGAGCGAAGAGAGAGAAGAGAAGAGTGTCCTTGCTTTTATTCCCGCACATTTTATTATTGTATTGTGTGTGTGTACTTAGTCTCCTCTTTGATCTGTTAAGCACCTTGAGATTTCTCTGTATTTTAAAGTGTGCTCTACAAATAAAATATAATTCTATTTTTATTAGTGTTTGGTTTGTCCACTCTGGGCTACTGTAGAAACATGGCGGTTGCAACATGGAAGAGGACGCGTTCCCACCGTAGATACAAAAGGACCACTCTAAGGGAATTAAACCACAATGATTCTTATCTTCAGGTGATTCTACAGTAATGAAAACATACTTACAATACATACAATTTATTGTGGAAATGGGTTGATCTTAATCACTGCCCACATCTCTTTAGCAATTCAGATAATTATTGTTGAGTCAGTGAAATTAAATGACCTTCCAGTCAGATTATAATCTTACCAAAGGGTATCTTTTGTTTTAGGAAAATAAGGATTTGAGAATTCAGTTATGAACAAGATGGTGATTTTATTCTGCAGCACTCTGACTAGTGAGTCTTTATTGAACTTTTTCTTCTCAAATGAAATATTTTCCCTTTCATCACTTCCTGAAGAATGAAATATTTAAAACCTCACACCTGCCATTTCAGCCAGGCGTGAGACTCAAAGATCAACTCAATCTACTACGATTACGGCCGGTCCCAGACACTACCTGAGTGTGATGGAGGGGTGCAGAGAGGAGGGAGGACAGGCGCGAAGGGGGAGAGAGCGAGCGCGGTGATAAGTGAGCTGTAGCATGTGGTCGTAGCGCACTAATCATGGTCTCCGGCTGGAGAAACACACAGGCGCCTCACAGGTTATTGAGAGATAATGGGATTCTCAGGGCAACAGACACACAGCTAAAGACAGAGATGAAATCTGAAAATAAATAATGCAAAATTCTCTTTCTCTTCTGCTGTGTGTGTGTGTGTGTGTGTGTGTGTGCCTGTGTGTCTATGTCTGGGCATGTTTAAATATTTTTTGACTCCAGTCAACTGTCCTGGGTGATGAAAAATGAGGAAATTAAGCATCAGTCAGTATGGGAAACAACCTCAGACTTGAATGCTGATTTATACATTCATTGGCACAAAACAGCACAATAAAAATCACAAGAGGGAATAATTGCATAAATAATGTAGTTTTTTATTGTGAGTGGCACTCATTGCTTCTGTCTTTGGATGGGGCATTTGTAAGAAAGAAATGAAGCCTATGTAAATAGTCTGACATAAATTAGATAATATGGGCACCTTGGGAAGAACTTTGCATCATTGCATTTTGTTTAAATGCTTTTCCAGCTCTGATTAAAACATGTTTTAATTTCTAAGAGTTATCACATTGTTTACACTATGCCACAGGGACAAACATGCTTTCACTTCTGCGGCCATTCTTGCAGCCACAGGGTGCAGGGTTGTCACCACTGTGATGGATCGAGGTCTTTTGACAGTGTTGTTATGCCACGAACGCCTGAGGGGGGCTGCTGTAAAATCACCCACTGTGTGAGCCCTTTAAGAACCTATTTTTATGTCTACCTGGAGTAGACTGGCAGTGAATGTACACTCTGATGCAAATTACAGGTGTCCCTCATCCCTGCCTTTCTTATGATGTGAATCTGGATGCCCACCACGCACTGCAGGTAAGGGAATAATTACCAGCAACCATTCAGCTGTCACAGCTCTCTGATGGAGCATAAAGAGTAAACAATCACATCAGGTGAGAAGTTGCATTGCTTTCTGCAGGAATTCATCAACTAATACAGTCATTAAAATGAATTCTACCCTTAAAAATAAAACTTAAATCAAATTAAATTAAAAAAGAAACAACAAACAAGAATACGTCTACTGAAAAAAACAAAATTAGGGAAAAACAATATACAAAATCATTCACGCAAAATCAAGAAACAATATATTTGCATGAGCAATGAACAATTATTTCAGCTGGAAGAAATCACCATTGAGAAGCTTCCCTCAGATCTCTGCATGATATTGGCATGCAAGACAACAAGCTGGGCCCTAGAGCTGAGTCTGCCGTCCTGACCTGTGACACACACACACACACACACACACACACACACACACACACACACACACACACACACACACACGCACACACACACACTTTTCCAGCCAGCCATCCCCACCAGCATGTCCTGTAGGCTGTCACTCATTCCCTGCTGCAGTGACCTCTGTCAGGCTGGTGTCACTTTAGGGGAACGGGAGTCATCTCACCCTCCGTACACACTCCAGTTTTCCATTTGTTTATTTATTTGTTTGTGTCGCTTCGTTTTCTTGTGTCTGCCGTCATCCTGTCCGTCTTCAGCTCTGCTCGTCTCACACGCCTCTGTGGTCCAAGTCAGATGTCTTGTCTCTGAACTCGCCACCTCTGATGGCTTTGCTGTGGAAAGTCTACGAGCACCAGAGTGTTGGATTTACCTGTTTGCAGACCCGCTCTCTCCTCAGCAAGTTTCACTGAACTTTAAGAGGACTTTTTTATTGAGTTTCCTTTTCTGAAGTTGTCACATCATTCATGTGCAACCAGAAACTCTTTCATTCCAAGCATTTAAAGAAAGAATGGAGAGTTATTAAGCAGTAAGTCATGAGAGGCTGTGCATCAGTGTCATTTTCCAATGCCTTTGTTCACCTCTGTGGAACATAGTTACCGCAGTATATTTCCTGAGAGCATAGATTTGTCATAACTACACCCACCTGCTACCTTTGGATTGCATTATTGTTCCTTTAAACCTGAAATAATAATAATCTGTATTACCAGTGTGTCAGCTGACTTCATGTAAAATGAAGAACGCCCAGATAATTATCACCACTCTCCAGTCCTCCTCAGCTCTACAGAGCATTTCAGCATCTTTCAGCTCATTGTTTTGGTTTCGTAGGTTGCAGGCAAAATTGCATTGTTTGTTACTACCCATTAGAACAATATACAGAAGTGTTTACTGACCTCTGATCTCTAATGTTTGCAGATTGACAGGGGGATTTGTGTGTACTGAAAACTGTTAAGTGACCATGCTTTGGTTAAGGTTTAGGCAAAAAATACTAAGATCTAAAATCAAAGCTTTCAGTTAAGGTCCTTGTTCAGCTGAGCATTTAGCTGCTAAAGAGTCAGATATTTCCTCAGGAGAAGTGAAAAAAATACACTTTTACATCAACCTCTCATCTGTTTATAGTTGGTACAGCATGCAGATTTTTTTTACCCCAATGCTCTTTCAGTGAGTCACAAAAGAAAAATACATAAGATGAATCAAATTCAGATCGCATCGAGTCGATGACAACCTGGTCAACCTGACTTATGAAAAAACACCTTGCTGACTGAAGTTTGTGTCATCCAAAACAAAATAGGGAACAAGATAGGATTCATCACTGAGAACAAATGTGAATGAGGTCACTAGAAATGATGAGTATAATATACGACAGAATTTCTCAGGAGATCGCATTTGAAGCAATTTAAGATGAACTGAAAAAAGATGTAATGATATCAAGTCTTATTTTTTGTCAAAGTATGAAAGAAGTAATTTGAATTTCATCTTCACATCTCAAGTCACATGTCTGCACATGCTTATCTCACTCATTGGTTGTGTGTGTGATGTTCATGGTGGTAATACCCTGCTGTGTTTTTTTCCTTTGACAGCGTTCATTCACCAAAACTTCCTTTGACTTTCCAATCCTGACAGAGTGAGGATTGCACTGAAGGCTACAGGGATCATTAAGCACAAGTTACAGAGGCAAATGTTTCAGTCTCACAAGCGGCACACAGGGGAGACAGGCACGAAGCAACTTCCACTGGCTCTCTTTGTGTTACCTGGCTTCACTGAGCATAACATTCAATCCAGGACAACTGTATCAGGTGACCACGTCACCAAAGATTTATTTTTATCATGTTTATGTCCCTTGAAACGCCAAACCTTAACAATGCTGATATGCAACTGTGCAAAGTTGGTCATGAGAGAGGTGATTTGCACAGTCCTCTACTGAAGGGGGCGCTGTCTGTGCACGTCCCTGAAGTGTGAGACTAAAATGTACCTGGGCAAGCTGGATTTTGTACATCACATGTGGCAAACAAACTTTAAAACATAAGTGCAAAGCAGACTTGTAACCATAAAGAGTGAGCTTGCATTAGCACAGTCACTAACACTATGTTAGCCACTGCTATTTACAGACGAACAAACCAACACACAACATAAAGAATCAAAAGATAAGCCTACTAAGTACACTAAGGCCTACCATGCTCATACATCGGCTCGTCAACCATTCTGGTGAACAACAAACTCCTCATCTCTCAAACATGTTTGAGAACATGTCTTTCCTGTACGCTAACGTTAGCCATCTTGGAGTGCACTGCTGGAGACCAACCCCATTTAGCTTCCAGCTTCCTCCAGAATAAAGTTCAAAGTTATATCAATCACTTACAAAACATTAAATTGATTAGCTCCAGGCTAAATCTCTGAATTCCAGACCCACAGGCCTTTATAAAAGACTGCACACTGAGGTTTGCAGAAAAAGCCTTTGTTGAAGATACGTCGAGACAGCACTAAACTTTCCCCTCTCAAATAACTTCTGGGCTAAAGCCTTAAGAGCTGTCAATACCTTCTCTAGCTGTGCCAGGCGCAGTCTTATACAATTCAAAGTAGTCCATAGACTTCACTATAGCAAAACTAAACTCTTTCCCCAGATGAAGTAGACGATAAATGCGAAAGGTGCTCTCAAACCCTTTGCAACTTGAATCATATGTTCTGGTCATGCCCAAAACTATCAGACTTCTGGCTCTTGTTTTTTAACATTATTTCAAACATTTTCAATTTGAAAATCTGTAAATCCCCTCGTATAGCAATTTTCTGTTGTTTACCGGACGATATCACAACAACAAGTACTCAATCTAACGTTCTCTCTTTTGCCCCTTCAATAGCTCGCAGAGAAATTCTTTTCCTCTGGAAATCTTCTCAGCCGTCCTCTAATACTTGGTTACTGAACATCTTGTTCCTGTTGAAACTAGAGAAAATGAAGTTTACTTTGAGGGGTCACTCACTGGAGCCCACTCCTTGACTATACGGATGGTCTCCCTCCTGCTGAGGTGGCATTGTAGATTTTAAACCTTGATCTGTTCTCAGTGGAGGCGTCCCTCGCTGCCTGCCCACCACCACCACATATTACTCTTATGTCTACTTAGTCAATGCCCAATCACCTGTTCTCAGGAAAGGGCCTCGTTAATGACTCTGTCGCTTTCATTAACTGTGTTTTCATAATCTGTTAACCAGTTGCACAGTAGTCAGTTTCTCTGACTATTATTACCATGCTTATTATCTACTCATTTATTTAGTTATTATTATTATTATTATTATTATTATTATTTGTGCTTCGTCATCACATCCTTTATGTATGGGTCTGGTCTGGGAAGTGGTTTATTCCACAACGTTGTAAACAACATGAATTGTTTTTGTATCTGTTTCCCATGTCCACTTCTTTTCCAAAATAAAATCTATGAAAAAAATAAATAAATAAATTAAAAAAAAAAGATTGTACGTCCAGATTTGCAACAAAGAGTGACTTTGCATTGACTGTTATGGTAGCAAGTAGGGCCGGGTATGGGCAAGAAGTTCACATGGGTCATGATACAATTATATCACGATTCATTGCAATATGATTCGTATTGCGATATATTGTGATATTCAAAATAGTTCATTGAAAATGTAAAAACATGCTAATTACTGTGTACGATCTGCGTAGTCTTTATACATCACATCTCGTTATGTTGACAATTTAACTGACAAATTGAGTCAAAACAATTTAATTCAAATTTTCATTTGCAATTTATTTAATAATATAGGAAAATTACCAAACACACTTAAGCAGCTGCCAAAACATCAAAATGAAAAATTGAATTTAAATTCACTCTTTCACTTTAACTGGATGCACTGAAACAGTGGACACATGAAAACTGAAAGTATGAAAATAAAGTGCAGAAGTATTCTTTTGTGGCACTGAACTTTACGGCTGGGTTTTGGGAAGGACTTCACAATCCAACGCGTATCACTATCATGAGTCATGATACGGTACAGATATCACAAAAATAAATATCGCAATGTATTGCCTTATCGATTTTTTAGCACAGCCTAATAACAACTGAGGAATCAGCTACTATTCACAATCTGAGATGCTAGTCCTGTAGCTATATTCTTTTAAGATATTTTTGGGGGCTTTATTTCTCTGACAGTACAGCTGAAGAGTAGACAGGAAACAGGGGAGAGAGAGGGGGAATGACATGCAGCAAAGGGCCAGAGGTGGAATCGAACCCGTGGTCGCTGCGGCGAGGACACAGCCCCTGCACATGGGATGCCCCAGCTATATTCTTTTAAAAATGAGCTAAAAACACCTTTTTGAAGCAGCTGATTTGTATAATTTCATATCTTCTTGATAGTATTAGATTTTATGTATTAATATGCATTACTTTGTGACACCGGAAAACTTTGTAACTCTTGAGTTAAACCCAAATATAGCTGCTACCCCTCAAATCTCACTTTGTGATCCAGGGTTCTGATGTTAGGAGCATTATTCTGGGTAAACATACAGGAAGACATGCAGCCAAGCTTTGCAGTAGCCTCCTTTACACACTGAAGAAGTTCACCATGGCTTAAAAGATATATAATTAACACCACCAAGACTAAACAGAGGACAGAGGCTAATGAGTCTTATTATTTTCTTCCACCGCACAGGGCGTATATTTAACCTGTCCTATCCTCAGTAGATGGAGGACATAATCCTGACTGGAATACTAATTGTTCCGATTTCTCAGCTCTGAAAGACTCTGGTATCAGGCTATTTTCCATGAGAGAGAGTGAATCAAGAGAAAAAGGAGGGTGTATTTTAATTACAGCCTTGCAGAGATAATGGGGGGGAAATGAATGCAATGAAAACACCTGCAGCAATTACTCCAACTGCTTTAATTGTTCTACATCTGGAGCATCAGGACACCACATTCACTGGACGGATTCTTCAGATTCACAAGACTTTACCTCGTCAGAGCTCGTGCTGGACTTTTTAACTGCTTAAAATCCAGTATGCACATTCTCCTGGGCACTAATTGGTTCCTTTGGGCATGTCTTTGCTCACTTGGCCTCATAGGATGGAAGGGACACACATGACAAATGTAAGACGGTGGATTCCCGTACAGATCAGACGTGTCTTAATTGTACCAATGACAGAGGCAATACGGTAGACAAAGAAATCACTGCTGCACAGTGAGTGGTCTTTGGCTCACAGGGAATTATTGTTCCGCTTTCCCACTATGACTGAGTCAAACTGAGGAGAGAGACATCGAATTTGTCCGGTGGGACTGAACAAAACTCTCCTTTAAGTCTTTTTTTTAAAAGGGATTAAATTTTTGTGTTGAAATGTTAACTAAAACAAATAGATCTAGTTGTGTCTTTTACTCCAACATCAGGGAGAAAATCAAAAGGACATATCTACATCTATAGCTATAAAGATGAGTTCAAGATCTTAGACATAAGTCACAAAAACTCAGTCATAAAGATACTGATTTCCACCATGATATTGACGTTTTAACTACAGGCTCAGTGGTCTAAACCTTCTTGAAATATTGGACATGACAGCATGTTGAAACCAAGAAATTATAGCATTACATGGTCAGTTCACCACTGATGGAGTGTGACTAAGCAAAGTTCATTTGAATCGTGGGTGGACACAATCTACAGATACTTTGATGGCCAAATCTCTCTAAAATACAGTTTTTCCTATCTGGAACCCAGACAGTTATATTTGACAACAATTTAACGCAGAAATTCTCGGTAAGTAACCTGCCAACTGTCTGCTCATGTACTCATGACCAAGAGCTGCTCAGCCGGGACAAAGCTGAAGTGACCTCACCAACCACCTCTAACCTGGACGCCCAGCTGAGACAAACACTGCGTGTGTGCA
>JAQFJB010000002.1:18155970-18167256 GCA_029874875.1 Naso minor | reverse complement strand
ACCCGTGTTCATCAGTTTCATCAGAAAAGCAAGTCAGGAATTAAGTTAAAATTTTTTACAGTCATGTGGGTGCCAGCACATTCAGGTGGCTCTGGGTATAAATAAGCAGACACATTTGTTTTTATGAAAGGGGGGAAGCACTGTGTGGAGAACAATACACCAGCAGTGGTACCTGTACTGGGGTAATCTTATGGAAGTATGACATGTACACCCAATCCAAAATAAAGCAGGCCACGCCTATAGGCCTAATAGTCACCAGCCAGGCTGACAGGACTGGACAATAACCTTATTAGAGCACTTTCTGTAATGAGAAGACATCCAAAAAGTCATTGATCAGTGTCATGAAAATAAAAACAATCAAACAAAAAACTACAACGACAAAAACAGCTGAGCATTTTCATAGATAAGCCACATGCAGAAAGTATACAGAAGAATGACAAATGGTAATCGAATCATGAAAAAAGGGCAATGAAAGCCAGAGTAAGAAATATATATCAGTGTGGAGACAGTGTGGAGGGCAAAAATAATCTTTTTAAGACATCTACTGGACTAATTACAGTTTCTAAAATGGACATTGAGGAAGACACTGTCCAGAAGGAGGCAGTAATACAACCTTACAGATGCCAACTGCAGTAAAATCTAAAAAAAAGAAGAAGAAGAATTATCCGAGGAGTACTAGAAATCTATTTCGTGTCGTTTGTCCCTCTCCACTTCCCTTACACACCGAATGCTAATCACATGACCAGGCAGGGCTGCTGGTTCTGCAGCTGGTGTTGTCGAGCTGTCAAAGAGAGAAGACTGGCTCTTGTTGGGTTGGTTTGTAAGTACGCATCATCCGTCGTTTTTTTTAAAAGCCCGCGAGTATCTGGTTTCGTGAAGTTTGAAGTTTTTTATTCCCGTGTTCTTAACAACAGCATGAGACAAACGAAAGCTGAAGAACTGGGAGTGCTAGCTGCTGCTAGCATCTTTAGCTAACGTTCATTCTCTGTTCAGTACGGCGCCCAACGTCAGCCAGACCTTAAACAGTGCAACCTGACGCTGGATAGTTATTGTGCAAACATCACATATCGAATAAAATAGAGCACGCTTGCAGGTAACATTAGATAAATAAAGTTGCGGTCTGTTTAGGTTTGTTTTGCACTGACTGCGTGGGTTGTAATTATAAGCTGTCTGTGGGTTATTTATAAAAACTCTAAGCTAACATTATGCGGTAAGAAATGATGGGGAAAACCCAAACTTGGAAACACTTGAAAAGTTAAATCATCAAAACGACTGATGTGTAAGATTTGTGCAACTCTTCAATCTGTGTATCTGTGTGAGCTGTATCTGGGATTGCATATAAAGGACATGCAGCTGCCCACGAGTGGACTTGAGTGGTTGTAAATTTGAACCTATATTATTTCACATATGAAAAAAATATTATTAAGATTTGTACCAGTGCGAAATAACTTCAGTCACATATATTATAAAACATAAAGTAGTAACTCAAAATTCATAATGTGCCATTTCAGCGGCTGATGCATTCTAAGATTGTCATGAATAATAAAATGTGGTTGAAATTCACATTCCAACCAGAATACATGTTTAATGCAGTGGTTTTGGGCAGGTAGGGATACATTTTAACCCACTAACGTATCAGGAATTTCATGTTTTGATTTTAATACGTTTTGTCCTGCATATCAGGTTTTTCTTTAGCATGATGGAGCTAGTATGGGGTGGGTTTCACACCCCGTGACATGCGGACCACAGCAAAAATCTGGCACCTTGAGGCTCTTCTCCAACAACACAGCAGACTGCTGCCATGGCCTCCAGTTATCCACCCCCCTTTGAGGGCACGGGGGAAGTGAAGGAGGGTTTTCTTTGTCCACTGTGCCTGAAGGACCTTCAGTCATTCTACCAACTCCAAGACCACTATGAGGAGGAGCACTCTGGGGATGACCGCCATGTGAGGGGACAGCTCAAAAGTGAGCCTTAATAATTGAACTTGTATACCCCATTCACAGCCACAATGCCATGTTCCAGTGCAGCAAATATGGCTTTACTGTTTAGCAAAAAGACAGCGAGACTTTCACAAAAAGCAGTTTAGGGATTATTTAATAATTTGTATTTGACTTAAGGGCACTGCAGTGTTGGAGGCGGGGATTGTTTCCAGGATGAATTGGCAACTTTTTCTGATGCAGCTTCTCAGGGAGAGACAGTTGTCGAAATAGTACAGTAATTGAATGCAGAGAATAAATCTTAGATGGAAACAGAGGAATGTAAGTAGCAGCTTTCGGATTTGTGTGTTGTTCAGATTGATAAAGCTGGATATTAGTGGATGTTCTTGTGGACCATGAATAGACAGTGATGTCAGCTTCTGTGTCTGTAATGTCATGTCTACATTTTGCAGACACTGAGGCTGTCGTGTACTAATTTTCTTTGTGCACAGGTTTGGTTCAGAAGGCAAAGAAAGCCAAAGACAAGCTGTTAAAAAGGGATGGAGATGACAGACCGGATACAGGCAGTTATGAGTCCTTCTACTATGGTGGAGTCGACCCATACATGTGGGAGCCTCAAGAACTGGGTGAGGCAGGAAACTGGACTGTTAACTACTTTTCCCATCATTTGGATAAAATAAGTTAATTATTGATAAGAATAATTAAGAAGGTCTTTGAGCAGCCACCACATGTTGAATTCTTGTCGTTTCTTTTCTCTTTTTTCTCGTAGGGGCAACCAGAAATCACCAAGACTTCTTTAAAAAACACCGTGCAGCCCGGATAGATCACTATGTAATTGAGGTTAACAAGCTCATCATTAGACTGGAAAAGGTAAGCCTACAGTAGCGGATTGCAACTCAGTCACGCCATCATTTCCCTGCCGTTTTTGAGATTGCAGTTAATATGGGTTAAACTTTTCTGTTGTGTTAAATGCAATTTCAGTTGACATCGTTTGACAGAACCAGCTCAGACGCTGCCAAAATCAGAGGTTTGTCCGCATGTTTTCATTACAAGTCTCACTTCTTTCAGTGTATGTAAAAGCAATTTCTTTTGCCATTATAAATGAATGACGTTTATCCTCTTTTACAGCCATTGAAAAGTCAGTGGTGTCTTGGGTGAATGACTCGGATGTCCCATTCTGTCCTGACTGTGGAAACAAGTTCAACATCCGGAACAGGCGCCACCACTGTCGTCTCTGTGGGTCCATCATGTGCAGGAGGTGCATGGAATTTGTCCCCTTACCTTTGGCACGTAAGTATTGCACAAAACACTTGCAAGCTAAAGAATCTCATCAGATATCTAGCAGAACTGAAGTTTGGTCATCTGTGTCTGGATTACCTTTGTCTGTTCACAGAAAAGCTGATTAGTGGGACACGAGAGGCCCTGTGTGTACCTGGAAGCCCCGGTCAGTCCCAGTCACCTCCAACGGGAGGGGGCAGCAGCGGGATGGGCTCCAGGAGGGGCAGCATCAGCAGCCTGAGCAGCGTTACCTCCATGCTGGAGGAAAAGGATGATGAGAAGATTCGCTGTTGTCACCACTGTATGGACACACTGCTGAAGAGGCAGCAGAAATTGGAGGAGAAGGACCATGTGCCAGATATAGTGAAACTTTACGAGGTAAAATGAAAAGTACAAATTTCCCTCTCTTGTCTGTTCCTGTCATTGTAGCGTCAGTTCTGTGTTTCCATTTCATGCTGTTCACAGTTTACACTGTTGTATCCTTCCCTTTATTCAGTGTTTGTCTTTTGGGGTTTCCTGTTGTTCACTGCTCAAAAATTGTCTTCCTGTCAGAGGCTGAGGATGTGCATGGAAAAGGTGGATGAAAAGGCTCCAGAATACATCAGAATGGCCGAGTCTCTTAAGTAAGCCCCATTAAAAACTGTCGAGCACTTCTGTTGTGAAAAGCAGTCTTTAGATCTTTAATTTGAGAGGCTGATGGCTTTACTCTCTCACAGTGCTGGAGAAACCACACACAATCTTGACACTGCTGGTGGACTGAGACTGGAAGTACAGAAATACTACGAACTAATTGATGCACTGAGGTACAGGTCTAAACGACTGTTTCTAAACGAACCAGAGGTCTTCTGTATTGTCATGTAAAGAAAAAATGAAATGAGGTTCGCTGTTTTTCTTCTCAGTAAGAGGATTTTAACACTTGGAGCAAAGGAGGATCCGCCACCACGTCCAAAGGCCCTCCAGCTGCAGAAGATGATTCGGTATACAGCCACACTATTCGTCCAGGTGAGACCAGGTTCAGACAATTCTCCGAATAAAAAAAGACATACACCCCATTCGGACAAATGAAATATTTAACATGGAGGCACCCTAGAGAAATATGTTTTGTTTACTACCTATTTCTTCTCCTGTGATCTATTTTTTCCCCCTGAATTCACCCATTCTTTGTGTCCTCCCTGTTTTAGGAGAAGCTGTTAGGTCTCATGTCTTTACCCACTAAGGAGAAATATGAAGAGCTGAAAGAAAAGAGGAAACAAGAGCAAGAGAAGAGAATCCAACAAGAGAGACTGGTGAGGTTTAGTTGATTTTTTGTATACATGACAAGTTAATAAATGTTCATACTTATACGTTTCCCTGCCCAACAGGCAGCTCAGGAGGCCCTGAAGAGGAGGCAGGATTCTGAGAAAAACCGTCCACCTCACAGCACTAACGGAGAGCTGCCGTTGGCCCCCAGAGCTCCACGCATGACCAAAGCTGGTGGTTGGTTGCCCTCGGCAGACTCTACCGCTGTTCGCAACGAACTGGAGGACCCCCTCCTGCAGCAGATTGAGAACATTCAGTCATTCCTTCGTCAGGCACGGGAGGCCAAGAGGACAGATGAGGTGGCCATGTTGGAGGAAAACTTGCGTCAGCTGCAGGATGAATATGACCAGCAGCAGACCAGCCTGGCCATCGTGCTTTCCCAGAAGTTGGCTGATGAGGAGAGTTTGCAGCAGGGGGAGCTACAGCGTCTGGAAGCTCGGGAAAGAGAGGAGAGGGAGCAGTGGGGCACTGCTGTGGGGTCTGTCCAGCCTTCTATCACCTGGGAGAACTCTCTGAAAATCAGTCTAGCGGGGAGCTTCCAAAGTGAGGAACAAGCAGAAGCAGACGACCTCACTCCTACAGCTGAGAGGAGTCCATCCTCTGTAAGAGCTTTCCCTGCTCTCACAAGCCAGGAGGAGTCACCTCCAAGATTGAGAAGCTTAGGGGGGCATGTAACTCCCCCTGGTGGTGAAGGACAGAACAGCACCTCCCTTAACCCTTTTGATGAGGAGGAGTGTACTCCCATTGAGGAGGATCCATCCAACCCCTTCTTTGAGGACATCAAGAGGGAACACCAAGAGGTGAACAATGATAAGAAAGAATACAACCCATTTGATGAAGAGGACGATGTTGAGGAGGACAAACAGACTGACACCACATCTGGCAACCCCTTTGAGGAGGACGATGATACTGATGCAGGTAACCCTTTCCTGGAGGCCTCTGGAAACTCTCCAGGAGTCTCCACCAACCCCTTTGAGGGTGATGACGACGGCGAGGTTTTTCCGGATGTAGAAATGATAGAGGAGGAACTGCTCCTGCAGCAGATTGACAACATTAGAGCCTACATTTTTGACGCCAAGCTCAGTGGCCGTCTCGATGAGGTGGAGCTCCTGTCAGAGAATCTCAGAGAGCTCCAGCAAACCCTAAAGGAGCAGAAGAAGAAGAAGCACTGACACCTTTCTCTCGACACACCCCTGATTACCCGTTACTCACCAAGTCCTGAAAGGCTAACTCACTTTACATGACTTATGAGCCCACTGATTTTAGTTTGGGTGAAGTCTGCTGCACCACAAACAGATTAGGTTAGTCCCAAATACGAGAATTTATTAGTCTGAAGTGACTCTTTTAATTTCAACATCTAACTAAACCACTTATCTTATACAGGGTCACGGAGGGCTGGTGCCTATCCCAGCATGCACAATTTTTTTAAAGCACTGCAAGTAAAAATCCATTTGTACGGGCACGTTGCTGACAAAATTAACCCTGTTGTATCAGTGCAAACATGGACAATGGGAAGTAGAAGAATACTACTTAAAAGATTTTGTAACGCGAAAGTCAGGTGGTTGTTTGACTTGAGGTTGGCTTCTGGTCTTGTGGAAGTTAGGATGTGTGATTTGTCTCTCTGGCAGAAGAAGCTCTGAACAAAGTCAGAATGTTATTACGGCCAAGGGTGAACAAAGGAGGCATGAAGCAGTCAACACCACTTTGGGCTCTTTTGCCCAAATTAAGTGAGAAGAGTACTCCGCCAATTCAGCTTTGCGCTTCCATAAAATTGTTTGACTCACAATGGCCAGTTTTTTTAAATGAAAGTTAGGATAAAAAGTTAAAATGATGGAAGTTGTTGCAGCAGGTACTTAATAAAAGCAGCCTTCTCCCTTGGTAAAAACTTGGTGCCTACATAACCAATAATGTAATTCGATGGCAAAGCTAGTAGCAGCTAATATACTTAATGTAGGTTCAAGCTGCTGGCTACGAAGGTCTGGTAATCTTTCATTTTCATCAGGTTTGACGCAGATTTCTCTGGAGCCACAGACGACTTTGAACAACTTTTTCTGCATATGCATTTATACTCCCCAAAAACCTGTATACAGACTATGATGTGTGAAATCTGTGGAGTCCACTTTAAGTCCATTGATATAAGAGGCATTTTGTTTAATATCTGAAACCGGAGTTTGTTGGTGGTAACTCAAATTCAATCTGAAACCAAAGAACCAAACCATACATTACGGTTCTAACTGGGCCATGAACCACACTCAGACAAAATAACCATCTGATGATTTAATGCAAATCGAATTTAATTGGTCTTTGTAGCCATATTTGGGTTAGTGTTTGAAGAAACTGATCCTTAAATATATTGTTGTATATTAAAATCAAAACTTATAAGTTACTATTGAAGTCACAAGAACTGCACCAATTGTTGCTGAACCTGTGACCACTTTGTGTTATGGATTTATAAAGCACATTACACAAGATCAAGCCATTCTTGTTGCTCCGTTATGTAGCTGTCCATCCTGCGATGATGACTGTGATGACATTTTCACAAGAAAGCTTATAATCTTTAATCAAATGATTAATAACTACAAGTACATCTGCGATCAAAGTGTTCGTTCTATCAGCAGTTTGTGTCTGCTTCCAGTTAAAGTTGTTTCTTTTTCTGTCCAACTGAATTCAAATGAACACCTGTCTCTGTCAAGTGGCGTTTCTCCTGTGTGCATGGTTTGGATGATTTTACTGAGGATGATTCAGTTCATTGCTCTTGTCCCTGTGCATATTGTCTATGTGACGTTGGGCTAGGCATGTTTGCATTTTAAACCTTTATTTTTTCTTTTCAAAAGGATCTTAAATGGCACAGTGAGCAATGAACAAAGCATTTTCCATGCCGTACTGGGTGATCCCAAAAGGTTTAGATCTTATTTTTTTACAGTGGCACTACTGATCCAACTGAGCACTTGTGTTTCAAGCTAGCGACCAAGTTTTTCCTCCTGCTTTCATGTTTGAGACATTTAGGCGTACAGATAAATCTCCCGACACATAGCTACTGTCCCATGCTGCCAGATAGGATCTGTATTTAAATTATGTTATCTGTTCAGTTGTTTCATCCAAGTCCATCTGAAGTTTATCCACCCAGCTGTCACTAAACACTATTTTCAAAGGAACATCTTTGGCAACTTTAAGTCAATAAATAAGCCAATTCACTAAAATCTCACCGTGCACAGATGTTTATTCACATTTGTACATATCAGCTTCATTCTTAGGTCAAAGCAGCAGTTTAGACACAAGGCTTTTTTTTTTGGTCAGATAAACTAACACTAAATGAATGCCAGCAAGTATTAACACTCACAGTGCTGCTAAGTCCGTACATGGGTTTGTCATAGTGCTTTCCTGTCAGTCAGAATGTCTGTATTCTCTGTATAGACATGAACAGTGTTTTGTGCAGTCTGTTGATCTCACTGCTCATCTGTGACGTCCACAGATTTTAAGACATGATACTGTAAATGTTTTGTGTCAGTGTGACTAACTTGAAGAGCTTCTTTAATGTGTTCACAATTGATTTAGCAGCACATCTGCATTGAAAACAGTAACTGCAAATTTTAAACATTTTAGACACAGACATCAATTTATTAACTCTGGAAAATTCTATTTCATCACCAATAAAAAATGTTGTCTGTAAAATGTCTGCATTTCTTGTTCTAATCATAAATCTGGTGACCTTGTGTGTAAAAATCAGTGGTTAATATTAGGACTTTGATTCTTCTGATGTTTATACGGAATGCCAGGCAGGGAAATCTTTTATTTTAATGTTTACACTGCGGTGTTGACAAAGTGCTAGATGCAAATTACATACGGATGTTTGGATTCTGCAGCCAGGTCACAGCCATGAACAAACACCAGTTGTGATGTCAAGTTATTCAAAAGACCGAAGTGTTGACAGCCCAAACGACGTCATGTGGCAGGAAGCTCCTGCTGTTAATGGTGGACTGATGGGATCGTTTTATTCACACATATTTACAACCAAAACAGCAACGTTGGGAGTCCATTTTTGTAATCGTACAAAATCAAACACATAACAAAAATGCCAAAATACTGTCCAGAAAATCGACAACAGGCAGCACTCCTCCTCAGCCTCTCACTCCTGTGAGGCTGCCATCTGTGTTTGATATTTGCCTGTCATCTCTTTGGGCAGCGGCGTGGTGCCAGGACACGGCACCTGGCCCTCCACCTCACAGATACACTCCCTCAGACAGTACTTCTTTGGTCCAAAGTTGGCAGGGTTAGAGGCCTGCATCCTGGCTTGAGCCTCAGCGTGTAATACTTCTCTGTAAAAAGGGAGGGAGTGAAATACATGTTTATGGATCATCATAGAGGATCTGAAATCTTTTCATGACTTGCTTAAGTGCCTTCATGGTTATAGGCAGTGACTTAACATTCATCAGAACAGATAGACGTTCATACATATTGTCAATATATTTAAGTTGGGCTGTCTTCAATAATATGGGGTAAATAAATGGAGTTTAAGCTGTTTTGCGTAAATAACATTGCGCCAATAACGCTCTCAACTTCAATATGAGCATACATTTTCAGAAGTACCCAGTATTTATTTAATGAATATTTCCCAGCCAGAATCATAAATAAACATAATGAAGAAGGTGTCATGAAACATGGTCCACAATTTGCTCACAATAAATATAAACATCTTACTCTGATTTGCCCAAAATCTTCTTTACATGTTGAGAAATTTGTTTGTGGTCCTTCCCTTCCACATCCACCAGAACTTGCTCCCCATCATCTGAAAGAGACAAAGGAATTCAGCTTCAGATTTGTACAATATCATACTAATATCACCAGTAATTATGATAACACAGGTTCAACAACAGTGAAAGATTACACACCCAGGTAGAACTTTAAGAACGGGGATGGTGTCATGTTTTTGAACATCATTATTTGGACCCATGGGTTTTTGTACTGAATCTGAGGAATATTGAAGAACACAAACTTCCTGCAAAACACAAGAAGAAACACAATGTAAGAGGAGCCTGACATAAAAGGCGGTGTAACTTGTTTTAAATGGCACAATTCTTGAAAGATAATGGACCAAACAACCGTTTTCAATCATGAAATTAGTTAGCAAAACTAAAACTATTTAATTATAGCGACATCTGCGGTCAATGTCACTTCAGTAACAGTATGTGTGCAGTATCTTCTGTTAAATATTATAACGTTAAACTCTTGTGAAGACAGGATAATGGCCAATTAATAACCGTTGGTGGACATGTTCGCAGCGTTGTAGCTTAAAGTGAGTTTTGGCTAGCTGCTGTTAGCTCTGACCTTGCTCCGTCGCTGAGCTCTCCATGTGTGTTGTAGTTGACCGTCACGATCTTCACCCTGTTCTTGAAGATTATGTCGCCCTTCTGGAGGTACTCCAAGGTCCTCCTGATCGGAAACCGTCCTTTCATAGGCATTTTAAAATCCTTTTTAATTTACAAAATACCATCTGAGGTGCAGTTTGATGACTGCTGGAGTCGCGCACGGAGAGGCGCGTGTTGATGACGTTGGAAGTCGGTGTCACCGGAGCAACAGAAGAGCAGCAACTGGGTAATTTGTGTTCTTCCCGTTATTTATTGCTAGAAAAACATCATATTGAAAAATATGATGATACTTATGTTTTTTTTGTGTGTATTTTTGACAAAGGTAAAAGGTAAGTGTCTACATCCGTAAAGAAAAAAAAATCTTAAGCCTGTAATTTGGTGAGATGTCTCATCTTTGAATGAGTGCTTAGCAAAAATTTGAAATTCATTGAAGTTTTGACATCTTTATATATTGATAGCAATTTTCTCAGTGGCCTACTGCGACACTTTTAACATGACAAAAACAGCATTTACCTCTAACATCATGACAGTTTGGGTAGAGGAAATCAGTCCGTCTAACTCAGCTTCATCACAGATGAATTGTCTTTGTTTAAAAGTTGCTGGGACCTCTTTAACTTTACTCATGCTAAAAATCTGTTGTGATGCTGAAAACCTGGTGTGATGTTGTCCTTGTTGTTACCAAAGCAGAATCCCACTTTGCTTTGGCGTAATATCCAGTTCTGGTCGACATCTGACTGACACACTCTTCAAACTTTTAATTGTAAGCATGGACAGACTCAGGGGAGTGATATTTCATAATCTTTTATTTCTTTTATAATGTGTCGCTTCAGAGAAGCCAGCCTCAGAGACTGGAATGCTGATACAGGAGCTCAGTCATTAATACATCTGTTTTATATCGAAGTAGGTGTGAGGTAGAAATGTAGGGTTGTGACAAACTTAAGCAGAACATGACTGTTGTTTGAATTTCTTGAGCTCATTATTTGATGAGATACATTTTACATGAGCAGAAAAACAAAATGCAATGACATAGTATAAAATTTTAACCATAGGATACTCAGTCACCAAAGCTGAAAAAGAAAATATTTTCTGATTTAATATCCTCTAATGTGGAGCTGCTCATGGTAAATATTTTAAAGCCACAACATTTAAATTAACATTTTTCATACAGCATTTAATAAAATGCACTTAAGCAACTTTGTCATGCACTGCAATGCACTATAAAAATTAGAACAATGCTTCTTATTAGGACAGACAGCAACAAGATTATAAAACCCCGCTTAGAAACAACATGCACTCATTTTTATGAAATTACATGTACAAAGGTCATTTCACGACAGTGCCTTTACAAAGTCTTCAAGGTTTTAAACCCAAATATTACAACTGACATTTATTTCTACAAACTTCCT
>JAQFJB010000002.1:18085102-18102180 GCA_029874875.1 Naso minor | reverse complement strand
ATCTTTTTTTAAGGACAAGGCTCAGTTTAAAAAAATTAATACCTCATGTTGGATCAAAAACTTTTCAAGTGTAAGATTGAGGAGAGAACCAATGGGTTGTGTTTAGGATCAGCAAACAGAATCAATTTAATTAGTTCCGTGAGAAGTATTGTCTGCATTTTTCAGAACCTTCAGAACCCTACTCATGGTCATTAGTTATTCATCTGCACCATATCAATCCTGAGTACCAGCCACAAAGCTTTCAAGAAACAGTTACCTATGCAGTCGAATATTAACTGTGACAGCGATGCATGACCTAAACAGACCTCATCTAATGTTTCACTGTCAGCGCAGGTTAGGCACATATGCAGCAAAAGTAAGATCGATCGATTTCACAGTAACAGCTACAATTATTTTTCAAATGCATTTTTATTCATGAATTTTCCTCTGCCTATTTGTAATTATTTTCTTCAAAAGAATTGAAGTGTTACTTGTTTTGCAAAATATTTCTAAAATGTCATTAAATTGTCGTTAACTGTAAGCCTTTATATGTAATTGTTACTGTAAATGTCCATTTAATGACATTTTTCATTTCATATTTAAAATTATGAATGTACATAAAATATTCTGTCTTAGTTGATGGTGGGGTTTGCGATGAGTTACTTTTTAACCCAGAGGACCTTAATCCCAAGGAAAATAAGGGGCTGGGCCATCCAGTCACATCTGGAACCTGATCCTGTGATCAAATTGGAGATGCTAGTTTGCAATAAAAAGAGGAAAAAGTGTTAGCAAAGGTGTGGAAACACACTGACAGTAGAAAACAGTACAACTGGGAAACAGCAGTAAGAGACCACATTGAACTACCAGTGATATGAACAAGGTATGTCTCCAGATAACTTGGTTTTCAAGTTAACATTTCATATTATAATGTTTTGTTTTGTTTTTAATATTTCGCCCACTTACCAGTGAGATTCAGTGCCTGACGTGCAATACGGAGCTCACTACAGCAACTTTGTAAATGAACTGCCTGTCTCCTCTAAGATAACTTGTAATTTTTTTTTCTGACATAATATAAAACTTAAATTCAACAAACTGAATAATCATGTTTCCGTTCACCTTCATGGCTGTTTTTTTTTTTCCCTAGTTCACTTCTTGAAACTTTTATCTCCCCTTTTTTTTTAAGTTGACGTACTTTTTAACATAAGTTTTATTTTTAGGATGACATCTTACTTCACTGTCTACAGCTGGTGTTTGCTGATGTTTTTTGCACCCTTTTCCCAACAATAACATTGCTGCTGTTTGATTAATCAAACATCATTACCATCCTCTTTATTTTTGGCAGATGAATTCCCGATCTCGACCGGAACTGTTCGATTTCCACGGAGTCTCGATGACCCACTATTGCACAGAAAACTGGGAGAATATTGAAAACTTTCAGGCCAGACCAGATGATATAGTTATTGCATCATACCCCAAAGCTGGTTGGTCCACCAAATGAAAAAGATGTTTTTTGCATTAAACTGTAGCTTTGGAATAAATGAGGGGTTTGGATAATCTTTCTCTTTTATATCCTCTATTTTTAAGGAAACACCTGGCTTGTCTACATTGTTGACCTGCTTTTTGGTCAGATGTCTTCACAGCATCAGACAACAATGCAATTCTTCCAAAGAGCGCCTAACTTGGAGATCACCTACCCCTCTCTGAAACCAGGTTGAATTAGCAATCACATACTGACTATCACATGGCACAGATGTGCAAAATTCTTAATACCATTAAGGAGTCTTTTGCAACAATCAGTACATTTTTTTACTCTGATTATGTCGTTAGGTTTTATAGTAAAGGATTTGGAATATATCTTGATTATAATTGGTGCATTTATCGTGGTCATGGAAGTTTCTGGGTTTCATCGACATGTTAACGTTGTAATAATGTCCCTGACCAGGTGGTGCTCCACGTGTGTATAGAGGCACAGAGATGGCAGACAAACTCATCACATCTCCTCGAATCATTCGGACTCATCTTCCAGTTCAGTTTTTACCAAAGTCCTTTTGGGAGCAAAACTGCAAGGTCAGTAGTTTGTTTGTCATTTTAAGATCACAAGAGACTGAAATAAGTTTACAGTTTCATCATGCCGGTTACCGAATTGCACTTTACAATAATGTACACAAAATGTGTGTAGCTATTGAGGAACGAATGAGGAACAACTGGACACTCAATGATCAGTTCATGAGAAGTTCCTGACTGACTGTGATTGAAGTTACCCGTACACAGACAGTAGGTACTGCTGTAAAGAATCATTACGTATTGATTTGTTACTGGTAAACAGACAAGTAGGTACTATAGTATCGAATTATTAGGGAATGATTAGTTTTTGGCAAACAAATCAATGGTAAGCATTAGGTACCGGTAAACAGACTGGGAGGAACTGTAGTAATGAGTCATTAGGTAATGAATCACTACTGGTAAAGAGACTGGTAAGTGTAGTAACCAATTATTCGTTACTACATATTATAAACCAATGATTCATTATCTAATGATTTGTTACTACAGTATCTAACAGTCTGTTAACCAGTAACATATCATTACCTAATGATTAATTTACCAGTGACAAATCATTACCTAAAGATTTGTTACTCCAGTACCGACCGATCTGTTTACCTGTAACAAATCTTCGCCTAATTATTTATTTACCAGTAATGAATCATCACCTAATGCGTTGTTTATCAGTAGGGAATCATTACCTAATGATTCATTACTACAGTGCCTACTAGTCTGTTTAGGGACTATTCAATATTTATGGGAGGGGTAGGCCTACACTGGAGGAAAATAGGGGGCAGTCATGCATTTTTCAATCTGAGTCAGAGGGAGGGTACACTGTTTTTAATTTGATCAGATTCTAAAAAGTTTTCTCCCCGGAATTCATGCAAGTATAGTGAGTTCCTTTAAGACTCCCCTCTTGGCCAGACTGTTTGGTAGGATCCTGGGTGTCTCTTTGGCTGTCCTGTCTGTTGATGTGATGATGACACTTGGCATATCCAGAAAGTGAGCGTGTGCAGTATCTAGTGAATCAGTGGTTCTCTACTGGCATTCACCTTTTTCACATGGTTTGCCATCATAATTCCAAAACGAGGCTCGGTGCGCAGTGGAGACATTTCATAGCAGAGCCACATCGCCAGAAGCATCATTTCACTCGTGTGGATGTCATCTTACCTCCGTGTTCCTGGGCGTAATTCTTACAAAAGGAGGGCGTCCTGTCAGGGTCAGACATTCCACTGTTTTCCAGTCAATTCTGAAGTCTGTTGCAAGTGGACAAAGTGATGTCCCTGGCTTTGTTGCGCTGCTATGAAACGTCTCCGCTGCCCCCGCCCAGCCTAGCCTCTTTTTGGAAGTACAACTGTTTGACTTACTGTTTTGCAAATTGACCCTAATAATCCTGTTTTATTTTAGAGTGTTTAATCTGAGAGTGTCTCTGTTAAGACTGAATTACCTCCCCTCTAAAAAATGTACTACAAATGTCAGCACTTGCATCAATTCGGCACAAGAGTCAGGGATTCTTTTTTTTCCAAGTGCAGCACCAATAGATGACAGTAACATTATTTACACCAAATGTGTTTTCCTCATGCAAAGTGAAAAATAAATGAAATTAGCTGGACAGAATGCTTAAAGCCGGAAAGATAAACCGAGCCTTGTGATCAAAATAAAGTTGAAGGTAGAGAGATGATCAAAAAACTTAATATATACCTTTACACAATTTGGGTCTCTTAAATTTTAAACTAAAATAAAACAAAGAAAAAAAGTTAAATAAACACTGATAAATACTTACACTATAAGACTCGATCATTATCAGTTGCTTATAACAGTTATTTTATGTTTCATGTATGCCTTTCAGATTGTGCTGTCTTTTCAATGTGTAGATAGTGTATGTGGCTCGCAATCCAAAGGACAGTGTGGTGTCATATTTCCATTTTGACCGCATGACACTGATCCAACCAGAGCCCGGAGACTGGAGCAGCTACGTCCAGAGATTCATGAAGGGAAAGAGTATGCAAATGAATGAATATTAAAATAAAGTTGCTTTTGTTGGAGACATACAGATTTCTTCCACATGCCTCTGATACAAATATGTGTTGTTTTCTTGCATTAGTGGCTTGGGGATCTTGGTATGACCATGTGAACAACTGGTGGAAGAAGAAACAGACCTATGCAAACATCCATTTCATGTTTTATGAAGATATGAATGAGGTACTTGTTTTTGTGTTTTCCTCTATTCAGGCATCTTTTCTCAAGCTCTCGCACAGCTGGTTTTAATGCAATTATGATATCTGCCTTTTGTGTTTTCCAGGATACTGGACGGGAAATTGACAAACTCTGCTCTTTTCTTGGTTTGTCTCCTTCAGCCGAGGAGAAGAAAAGCATACTAGAAAAAGGGCAGTTTGATAAAATGAAAGTAAACAACATGGTGAACCTGACGACGTTCCCTGAGATGGATTTCAAAGCTTCTTCCTTCATTAGGAAAGGTACCATTAACACAAATACATATAATAAAATGAAATTCAGTCTCCTCCATCAGCTTAAATATGTGCCTGTTGGTTATGTGATGGTTCTCAGGGAAGGTTGGTGACTGGAAGAACCATTTCACTGTGGCCCAGAATGAAGAGTTTGATGAAGACTACAAGAAAAAGATGGAGACTTCTAGACTGGAGTTTCGTACCACATTACACAACACTTATTTTAGTAAATGAATAAGATGGGTGTGTATTTGCTATATTTTAACTTATGTTGTGTGTAACAGCTGCAATCATAATCAGTGTCTCTCTTGTTTTTGTCAAAATTTGAAATTTCAGTCACCACACACATTGAGGAAATTATCATCATAGTAAATGGTTTAAAAGTTAGATGTTATGGGAAGGGCTTTGCTATTTATGTCACTGAATCACAGCACTGACGAATCTTCTGCTGAGAGAGCTAAACCCCTAAACCAAAATGATTGCTCACTCACTGCACTGTAAGTATTAGCAAGGAGAACATTTGAATGATTTAAACAGCAGCAGAGACACTGTGATTAACCATCCTTAATCTATGTAACAAGAAATTGTATTGCATCACTTCAGTGTTACCACAATAAACAGAGCAAACTTTGCATACATCTATAGTGATTTCTCTTATCCTTACCTTTATGTGAATATTTTAAAATAAACAATAAATAAGCCAAATAATTAAACAGTGGTAATAAAGTAACTTCAATTTCTCTTTTATTTGAATCCAGACATAAATGCAAGAAAAAAATACAAGAACAAAAGTTCAATGAGCAAATCAAGCAAATTAATCTGAAACTACTTCTGTACTGTGATTACAGACTGGACGGAGCACATTGATTTTATTTCCTATGGCACATACTGCTTTGTGCAGGGGAAAACACTACAGGTGCTGAACGCAGCATCCTGGTTGAGAAGCAAAAGAGGTAACAGTGAAAGACTGATACAGTGAACTCTAACAGGTTCATTGGAATGTAGACAACACAAGGCCATTGCACTGGATATACTAAACATGTCAAGATTCTCACATCACTAGAATGTACTGCAAGTCACCTTGAGGTAATAGAAAACAAGTCATGGACTTCCATCATCAGGAACAGAGGCATAGAATAAGAATTATTTCAAAATTATGTTTATCTACTTGGGAAAAATGTAAAAAACGGTTACCTCTGCAGGCAAACATTAACTGTCACAACTATGCATGACCTAAACAGACTTCATCTAATGTCTCAGTAGCTCAACTGTCTGCACAGCTCAGACGCAGATGCAGTTCCACTTAAGATTGTCTTTCACAGTAACAACCACAATTATGTTTCAAATACACCTTTATTCATGAACATCAAAAATATCATTATTTACATTGTTGGTTATATATCACTTATTTGAAATATAGTTTCCTCTTGAGTAGTAAAATACTTCAGTCTAGTGCTCAGGCTTACAGTTAAGTGCTCTGTTATTGAATTCGGTTTAGTATAAGACATCTGAGGTTCATGCCAAGCCAGTCGTGTGGGGTGCAGCCCTGCAAAGCTGTGTAGCTTTTAACTCATTAACATATTAAATAGTCTGAATTGATTCAATGCAACTGATAAGATCATGACTATGTTATAATATTCTTTGTCAAATTCTGTAAAAATGCAGTCAGAGGCTTTAATTATACATATTTATGACTGACCGCAAAAGTTTTGTCTTTCAGCAAAATCAAATGAAATACATTAAACTCACTGGTGTATTTTTGAATCTCATTTTGAAGTCTGACAATAGCCGCTACATCTAAAAGCTTTAGCAAGACGTTCACATATAAGCATGCGTCTGCATGTTTCTGGCTGTTGTGTACTGCCCGTTTCTTTATGTAAGCAGCTTTACAGTATCAAACAAGGCAGACTGGACAACAACAGCAGCAGCATGTTAAGAGCTTAGAAGTAGTAATCTGTATGTGAGTCACTATTATACTGGTAAGACGCTATCAAGACTTAACCCAAATAATGGATTCATAGAACCATAATAACAGCACAGAACCAATCAAGGTTTTGTATGGCACATCTTTACATCACAAAGCAAATTAAAGTATGGACGACAGCAAATCTATAAAAGCAATGAAATTCACAAAAAGTTGATATGCAAACATCTTTTCACAGAAACAATATAAATGGGAACTGCAGAAGCTTAGAGCCACATTTGTCTTTTAACCAAAGTTACTGAGACTTTCCAGGTTGCTGTTCCCAAACAGGGAGTTGATGATCTAAAGCTATGGATTTCATGAGTTATGGGAAGAAAAACTTCATCACCATCACATATTTCACACCAGTCACAAGTAAGGACCTGTTAAAACGACATTTTTAGGACTTGTTTAACCTTATTTACGGTCTAGGTTCTTTAAGTTATACCAGTGTTACGCAGGAGTGTGTCTTTGAGAAAAAAAAAACAGGACAAGAAAGAGTTGGAAATAATGTCTGTGTGAGAAAGGGATGAAGTTATGAGTGTTTGAGAGTGCTGTGTTATTTTTTGTGCTATATCTCCCATTTTTACTCCTAGAGTAAAAGGTATATCATATCTGTTCCACGAGCACAGCTGTTAACCCTTTAACAAGGTCAAAGGTGACTAGGTATTTTCCTTTAAGGTTATCACCCACAGACACTTTTAAATATTTTCCCTCTTCTAAAAATAATTGATTTTTAGGCAGTTTAATGGTCAAATTTCCCAGTATTTCTTTGAAGTGTGGTCATTGGTCCTCGTGTCCAAGATTTGGTTCAAAGATCAATAATTTCACTGCTGACACTGGCAGAGTCGTCATGTCTGCTGACTTCAAGGTAACTCCGGGACCCCACCGGTCTCCCAATCCTCCCCTGCACCCTCTCTGAGTCTGGGGTGATAAATGGCCGTGTGTCGTCCATTCCTTCATCCCCCAGATTCCCTGTTGATGTTCTGGAAGGACGAAGAGACACAGGGCAGGACACTGATGAAGGGACACTTCCTACAGTGTTCCCAGCCCACCTGTGACCCTGGTGGGAGGGTGTGGGGGGTGCAGTGACCTGCCTGCTGGGTACACTGCTGAGAACGCTACCCCCCAGTGGCATGGAGGACTCTGTTGGAGCCTCACTGCTCTCAGACATCAGCTGAGGATCACTGTTCCTGCGCAGCCAGGGCCCCTGGCTGACCCCTGAGCCCGGGGAGGGGGACTGTGGAGTTGGGTTCAAGGGATGAAACAGACTCCCTCCTCCAAGCAGGTGTTCCCTGTGCAGAGCCTCGTCAATGCTGCGGGTCAGGTCAATGGGAGATGGTGGCCGCAGATCGAACTCATAAAAAGACAGGCAAGTGTCCCTATCCTGATCCAAACTGCCACTCACCGAGCGTTGTGGAGGCCGGCCCAGCGTCTGCAGTCTCAGCAGGGAACCTGTGGAGCTGTCTGATATGCCTCGTTCTGCAGAGTGGCCCCGATGGTTGCGTCCATGGTTGCTGTCTTTGATGCAGCGTGGCGGGGCAGCAGCCTGCTCATGATTCTGGTTCCTGATCAGACTTTTGCTGATGTCAGCTCCAGAACGCTCCTGGCCAGCCCAATTGTTAGGAACTTCCCCTGGTCCTCCTCCTCCTCCTCCTCCTCCTCCACCTCCCACCCCATTACTTTCAGACTTTCGACAGGGCTTACCCCTAAGGCTCTGGACTATCTTGGACCAGCAGGTATGTCTTTGTGAAGAGCTTACTGACTGGCCGGGGGACGGCAGGTCTCCTGCTGCTCTGCCATCTGGTCCACCATCCTCCATCCCTCTGCAACCTTGAGGCCTCCAGAACACCCAGGAACCCAGCAGTAGGAGAGAGAACCCCCAAGCCAGCTCAAGGAGCCGGGCCCAGAAGTGCACCAGCCACCATCCCCAGTTGAAGCGCGTCCAGTTGCCCAGCAGTCCATAAAGCCATAGGGTGGCATGAACGTGCAGCCCACAGCACAGTGCACCCAGGACTGCACACACTGCCAGTACTCTTCCCAGGATCACTCCTATCCTCCTGTTTCCTGTCCAAGCCTTCCTCCTTGCCTCTTCAGGTGCTCTAGGATAAGGAATAGGAGGGCAGCGTATACGTGGGAAGACATAGCAGAGGAAGCCAAGACAGAGAGCCAGACCCCAACACAGGGACAGGACCTGTAGAGTGACGGGCACCACAGGAGACAGAGCAGGAGAAAGCAGATCAGCTGCCAGCAGAAGGGTACACTGCAACACAGCCAAAACAGCAACCAGAGGAGGACGCTCCAAAGTTGAAGGCAACACACTTACTCCTGCCACCCTCAATGCTAGCAGTGCCAGGGAGGCCTGCGTCCACACCAGGAGGTGTAGAGGCAGGTTATAGAGGGCTGTTACTGCAGGACGAGGGAGAAATTTCCGCGTGCCATAGGGGTCGATTAGAAAGAGAGCTGCCCTTAGACCTCCAGCCAGAAATAATAGAGCATTGGCAAGTGCAAGAGCCCCCCGGTGAGGACAGTTTATGCCAGGGGACAGAGTGAGGCCAAGAGCAGCACCAGCGAACAAGAGCAGGAAGAGGCTTGCTGAACCATAGACATGCAGCTCCCAGGCAAAAGCCAGTGTGCGGCTCAGGTCCCCCCAGTAGAGAAGAGTGGCGTTAGGGGAGGGACTGGGGTTGAGAGAGGGGACTGGATTATAAGTAGCGTAGGGAGCTTGGTGAGGATGTCCGAGGAGAATGGATCGGTTCCTCTGGCCAACACCAGTCTGGTATGTGGGACTAAATCTTGTTCGGGGGACGGGTACAACACCGGTGACAAGAGAGGAAGAAGTCCCTGGAAAAAAGAAAAGCAGAGTTTCATTTTTTAAAAATGTCTGAAACCAAAACATAAATAGTAGAATTCTTTCTAAATAAAATTTTTGTGCATTAAAAACAACACAACACAGTGCAGTAATATCAGAGAACATGAAATACTATTTTAGAGCCACTAGAGGGGTGTAGCTCACCGTCAAAGTCATGTGCTAGAGCCAACTGACCCTTTCAGTTCTTCAGTGTAACATTATCAGCTCTGCAAAGACACATTGTTCCAGGTCTATATTTAACAAAGGCAAGGTCTAATCCAATTAGCTAATTCATATAATTTCAATAACTTCTACTCTTACAGAAAAATCTTATTAAATTTGTATCAGTTTAATTTCTATGCTTTCTTGTTAAGTTTCAACTTAGTGTGTTGCTGCACAACTGCTATAACACTGTATCTCAAAACATGTTGTAATAAGTAATAATGAATCTAAACAACAGAAACCCTTATGCAAGAAGAAATGCTCAATCACATATCATGTATAAGTACTCAAAAACTCATACAACTTCATGTGCAATTGAAAAACGAGGCAAAATATTTCCACTAATACAAGCATTTGGGGTGCAGAGAATGTTCACATATTCAAATCTAATCATGTGTTGTTTATTTCTCAAGTATCGAGAAAATAAATTTATTTAGAAAAGGTCTTCACTACATACGGAAATGTCAGTATGTTTTGAATACCATAAAACCACATCATCATATTATATTCCCAAATATAGACATCTTAATTGGATTAGATTATGTAATTAAGAGCATCTACATTATGTAAGAACAGTGAGACAATACATTTACTCTCAACTCAAGTATACTGTGGTTTTATAAAATGCATAACTAACTCAGACAACACCTTGACATTGTAGCGTCTCCCTCTCTCTCTCTCTCTCTCTCTTGCTTACTCTCTCTCTCTCGTGCTTACTCTCTCTCTCTTTTTATCTCTCTCCACTTTATAATCTCGCAAAACCTTGGAAACACACAACCGTATGACAATCAAGGGGTCACTAAGGGCCCCACAATTAATCAAAATTGCAATAATGGACTACTGCAAATTTTTAAATTGAAGCGGGCATAATATTTGTGCAAGAAAAATTGTGTGTGTGTTAAAATACATTTTAATTCAAATGTTCTGGTGCTGCCTTGTTGTCCGGGCATACACATCAGATTCTACAGACTTAAGAAAACATCTTTGTTTGAAACACATCCCTGAAAAAAAAAAAAAAAAAAATCACACCACATTCTTTTCACGTTTTTCAGTGAAAATGAGAATAATTACATAAAATTATCATTCACTCTTATATCAAAGATCATACTGTAATCGGAATATCAGTCCAGATAATCGCAATTACATACTTTTTCAAAAGCATGCGGCCCTATTTCTTCAGTGAGTGAACTGCTCAACTCTAAAGATAACACACAGCGAATAAGAAACGAGTCAGCACCATGAAACAGTGTGAATAACACTACTAAAAGTATTTTATAGTAAGACAGGAAAACACATAAAATACAACACTTGACTGATGTGGAACATAAACAAAGTTCAGTGGTAAAACATTCAAAGCATAAGACCTGTCCTCACCCTGAAGACGACATAAAGGAGGCACACTGACTAATGACTCACTCCAACATGTGTTTCACTTCCCGGCTCTCTCTCTCACTCCCTTCCATCACACATACAAACTTTTCACTTTCCACACAGGCGGGCACTGCACAGCAATCACAGGCACACTTCTCTATTTATATAAAGGTATGTTTTACTTCCTTCCCTCAAACCTTTTTTTTCTTACAGGAGCAAGATTCAGTTGCATTCCAGATGTGCCGATCACATTTCACAGCTGGATACACTTAAACCTACCCAGACTCTTGAGTTTTCTCCTTAACACACATGTACACGTCTTATACTGCTTCATATGTCCACATGCTGCAATGAACTACGAAATAAATATCCTGTTGAATCTCACAGGACACATAATCCAGATACTAATAGAGGCAGATAGAAACATACAGTACAAACTATTACTGCCATGGATGTAGGCTGTTATACTTTCACTGACCTGCCAAGAAACTTGCCTGACTTCAAATGAAGCCTGCTCATGAAGCAGGAGAATGAATGTTTAAAAGTCATTAAGATGTTGTTCTTGTTGTATCTAAGATACTGGCTAATATGCCCCATGTGTCATGCTTTTTCTTTTCCATGTACTTTTTTTTCTACTCCCCTCCCTTCATCCCTTTCCCTGTGCATCTGGTTTTCATTACCATCCCCACTCCAAACAGTCTTATGCCTGTACCTTTTCTAGTACCACATTTTCACCCACCCCGATCTGCTCTCTCATCGGTATTCCCAGAAGTCTCTTTCTCAGACCCTACTTTCCTCCCGTCTATCTCTTTGCCTGACTGCAATTCTTCCCGCTCCCTCCTCAACCCTTCTTCTCACCTCCTACTCATACTTTCTTCCCTCGCTGCGTCTACCCCACACAACTACCACCCCACTTTCCATGGAAACATTTCTCCACTTTTTCCCTCCTTTGAAGCCTTTTCCAGGTTGTTCCAGTAAAAAAGTCCCAGCTGCGCAAATAATTCCATTTCAAATCACCAAAGGATAAAGGTCATTTTAAAAGTAGTACTACAGGGCACAAGACTCTGGTTTTCTTACCTGTCTTTGATGATTTTACAGTTGTGGTAACTGTATGTCTTCCTAGTTGCGCTGTTTTGTTTGGTTGATTTGCCGATTTTGTGGGAGTCGTCACAGCCTCATGTGTAGTGGAGAGCATATTTGTTTGCTGCGCTGTGGTGTTTGAAAGCAAACCGCTTTGGGTAGGAGCTGGTTGCGTAGTAGTCTGTGACAATTTGCTGACAGAGCCAGTGGTGGTGGTCGTGAGTTGGGGTAATGTCACAGCAGCAAAGTCCGGCTTCGGAGTTACTCTGGTGGTAGAAGGAGTGCTTGTTGTCTGTTCACCTAAAAAAATGGAGAAGACACATTTGTGAGATGGGGTAAAAAAAAAAAAAAAAAAGACCTCAGCAGCACTTTAACGTCATGGAGCATCATTTTAATACATCTGATTTCTTACCTGTTGATCCTAAAGTCTGAGTTGTTGCCTGCGTTACTACAGGGGATGGTGTGGCTCTCGTCTCAGTCTGCTGCACGGTAGTGATTTCATTGGCTGTTGTAAGCACAAATAGGTGAGGCTTCTGACTGGCCGGTGGTGATGTTTTTGCATCAGAAACTTTAGATATGGCAGTCTGTGCCTGTGGCTGATACTGTGCCATTTCATCACCAACTGTTGGTATAGCTAATTCCTTCCTCAGAAGTATCACTGTTGGAACACTCCCTGATCCAAACCCCTGCAAATCATTATCCTCTGTCTCTTTGACTGATCCCTCCTCTGGATTTCTTGCTGTCACTGCCTTATCACCCGCAGAATCAGCGACAGCAGAGGAGGGAAAAGTGGGAAGAGGTGGCATTGAGCCTTTTATGGTAGCATCTCCCTTTGCAAAAGCCCTGCTGGATGCTAAACTAGCTGTGTCAGTCCTCGGCCTGGACTCGGTTGGTTCAGTTAAAACTGGTCCGCTGACGAGGTTCTGCGTCGTGAGGGCAGATACAAAAGAAGGAGTGGACTGTGAAGTAGGACGGGGCATTGTTTGCTGTTGTACAGCATTCATAGTTGGCAATCTATCCCGGACTGTAGCTCTGATAGGCACATCACTACGCCCTCTGGGAGGCAAAGAGGGCCAGAATCTGAGGGTCTGCTTAGTCGGCTGAGGTGAAGAATTAATGGGCAGGCCCAGGCCGGTGAAGGAGGAAGAGCCAATGATGGTCTGAGTTTCTGAAGGACGGAGGAGGGAGAGGAGGGAGCCCAGGAAAAGGAGAGACACAGGAGCCATGGTCTGCCTCTGAGTGCTGAGCAGTGACTGGTCCCTCTGGCTGTCTGTCTGTGTCACACCATCCTTCCACTGTGTTTCTGTTGACAGAGAAAAACAGGTGTTTTTTTTTAAACTTTCACAAATTAAGCAAACCACATCAACACAAACACAACAAGTACTGCCGGTTTATTAATATTATACCACAAAGGTAAAAAAAAGACCTCTTAGTTGACTGACATTCTTCAAGTCAAACCTTTTTTTGTTTGTTTTTTTCAGTCAGTGTCCAGTGTGCTTCCGGGAACATGTTCATTACGCTGCTCTTTGCGGTAGGACATTCCTCTACGTCAAGCTGTCCTGTCTACTAACGAAAATGTCGTACAGTATCGTGACTGTATCTGTATCTAGTCTCTGACTCTCTTTTTTGAAATCTTACTCATCGTTTAGTATGTCCACATCGCTGTCACCCTGAACATCTCGCCGAACACTGCTAAAAAATTCGTCAGTTTCATAAATTGTTGCTCGACACTGTACATGAAAAAATTAATAAATAGTCTAATATTTTTCTATTGCACAAGTAAATCTGATTCAACTGACCCATTTTCGAGTACGGTACAGCCCTACTGATTTATTTCATGAAATAGTGTGAATCAGTAAGGAATTGTAATGCTGCCTAATCTTAAGAATTTGTGTTGTAACCTTGCTATGCTGATTCAGAGGGCAGGTCAATGACACGCAAGGCTTTAGCAGCATAGCTGTAACAGACACACAGGGTGTGTGGTTTCAGAATACATGGCGCATATGCTGACCAGCACACACAAAGGCAAGAGATCACCTTATATAACAAGTTGCACCATCAAAATGATCAAGCCGCAAAAAACAAAAGGAGTCACAGATGGTTTTATTCAGTGGCAGATGGACACATTCACTTTTTTCCTCACCATCTCTGCCATAAAATGTTCTTTGGATGAATGTCAGCTTCCTTCTCCTCCAGTCTCAGTTTTGTTTTGTTTTGTTTTTTTTGTCCCAAGCAGCAGGAATCTACTCCCTTTTCTGCGAGTTCTGTTTGAGTCACGGATGCCAGGCACTGACAGCTGTAACGCCGAGTGTGATGCAGCTCCGAGAGCCCAATGACACAGAGAAACCCCCCCCGGCCCTTGAGGATTACACAATCCTATGAGTTATCGAACTAAACAGCTGCCAGTCGCATCCCATCGAAATCCACTTCTCATCAAAAGACACCTCTTTCATAAACCTCGCTTGTTCAAACCTGCCTCCACCTATGACTCAGTGGGAGATAAGCTTGGGGGAGCAGTCAGGATCATACTGAAACTTCAGCTGAAACATTAGAAGGAAAAGCACAAAAAAAAAAAAAATAGAAGTCAGTGCCTATGGGAGAATTCACTCTGCTGCTTATGACTCACCCAGGTCCAATTCCCTGCAGCAATGTCTAACACTCTCCGAAAAATTACTGCAACTGGCATGTGCATGAACACATGTAGGATGTGTAAGCCGTGTGGGTATATGGAAAAAACGTGTTAAGTGTGTGCACAAGGCCTCACAGTCACCAAGCAAGAAGTCATAGCATATTGTACGTATGTGAGAAAATTAGCGCACAACAAGAGCAATCTCAGTTTGCTTTTGAGCTTGTCTTGCTTCCCTGTTTGCTAAGTACTGGTAGAGTAACACAAGAGGAGCTGCAGAGAAAACTGTCCATGAGTGGAGTAATAGAAGTGGTTGTATATCTCAATCTCCACCCACTCACAGTAGCCTCGATGTTTATTTTTCTTCCTGTCTCAGCCACCTCTTCTACTCTCAGTCTAGTCGGCTGTTGGCCAATCCAACCTCTGATTAATTCCTGTTTTTCCCCTTTCTTTCTTTTCCCATTGTCTCTCTGTTTAACTGGAGTTATTTCAACACAGGCCAACAGCAAGTTCTTAGGGGAATGTTGAAAGAGGGCCCCAGAGATAGGGAGATAGGGCAGATGTAAGAATGGGAAGATAAGAAACATGAGTATGCTCACAGAAAGGATATGCAGGAGGGGAAAGACAGAGATGGAAGGAGTGGAAGACGGAGGAGGCATTGTGATGGTAATGAGCCTGACAGTGGGTTCGGCGAAGGGAGGGGCCGAGAGGGGATGTGTGACAAATTTAAGACTGAGAGAGATGGTTAGGGCTGCAAATTTATGGGATGTACGGATAACTAGTTGATAGAAACTAACGGAATCTGAGAAGCTTAATAATTGAGGAAAAAGAGGAAGAATCACGAGCACACAATGTTTCAGGAATAACAGGTTTGTTGTGGTCAAAGCCCAGATATGGCAGTCTGTCAAGGAAGGCATGCGGAGAAACTGAGCCTGCTTCACCTTTCCTCATGGGTTAACTGGCAGGTGTGCAGTCCCTGGCAACCAGAGATAAATAACGAGACTATTGAAAAATGGCTTTTAGCAAACACCCCACTATCTTGATCCAAAGTAATCCAGCATCTGTCAGCCAACGTGTATGTGTATAAGGGTAGGTAGAGGAGATTAATGAGCCTCAGAAGGCATTTGGCTGAATAAGCCTCAGTGAGAGGAGAGAAACCCTCTGTTGCTGTATTTAAGATGCTGTCAGCATTAATCTCATCTCCACACATGCAGCAAACACGCAGCCACACACAAACACAAACACAAACAAACAGAGCAGCGGTTCCCCACAATGCTTTTCTTGGCTGGATTTACACAATTTGACCCAAAGTTTCCATTCAGCTGATACAAATGGAGCAACTTGTTGGTAAATTTAAGCAGATCAGTAGCTCCTTTAAGCGGTTTGAACTACAGGCCAGGATTGGGCGTCGTCGAATTAAATTTCCAAACAAACACTGCAAAAGATCAGTGTAACCAGCTGGTTTGGTGTGTGGCCCAAATATAAACCTGCATGCAGTCTCAACCCACAATCGCACATCCTCGCGTGCTGCAACCCCGTCAACATTGAGTAAAATATAGAAAAACACACTCACAAATAAGGCAGTGTGACCCTCTGTGCTTGTCCATGGGAAGATGGCAGATGTGTGTACGGCCAGTATTTTGGTCATGTTCAGCCCCTTGGGGCTGAGGGACACATCCATCTGTATTTCATTTGCAGTGGGGTGAGCATATCGTGTGGATGTCGTCACTCTCTCTCGCACAATACGTTCTTTATCCGAAGCAGGAAATGCCCACGAATAATAACCAATAGTACAGCAGTAAGCAACAATCTGAAGATTACTATAAACTCCTTGCCACAATATAGACCTGTTGGTTATACAATCAAATCACTCAGCACAGCAGCAGCTGTTGCTAATCAGTTAATCATTACAGCAGTGATGTCATGTCCATACGAATGTATTAATGACTAGCTGACGTCCACGCTATAAATAAGGAAGAGGGGAGTGGGGTGAGAAAAGTTTTTAGAGAATCTCCCTTTTCCTTGCAAATGTTCTCTCTGCTCTCAGCCCGACTCCAAACAGTCTGGCAGCCCGAATTTTCCACTCATTTGGGTGAATATTTCTAGTGGCAGACAAAAGTCTGTTTGTGGAGGGAGAGAGCTGTGTCTTTTTGACAAAGACTGGCCTAACGTATACTTGTCTCAATCAGGACCGAGTATCAAACCTCAGTATTTTTCTGTAAACTCTGAAATGTGTCTTCAGCACAAAGTATGGAAAACCGTCAAGTAATGAAATAGCACCAAACATCTGGTTGAAGCTGTAATATTATTTGAAGAGGTGTGCATACAACTGTAATGACACTGTCATGAACATGAAGGAATCTTTGATGTTTATGACGTCTGTCATTAAGTTTTATCAGTCTATCAACCTTACAACCATTAAAAAGGACAAAACTGGCCAAATGCCACTTAATGACAAGAGTTTACATTTATACAGAT
>JAQFJB010000002.1:18054568-18066555 GCA_029874875.1 Naso minor | reverse complement strand
TTTTTAAATTATTTATTACGCTTTAAGGCACACAAATATCTGTCTTAACTCACTATGAATTAAATGTATCATAAAATGACATGAAACATTTTCATATCAATGGGAACTCTCAAACAAAAACTCTATGTAGAAAGGCAGGGCTAGCAAAAGCAGCAGGCACAGCAGAGGCTGCCTGTGTGAACAACAACCGTGAGCGAGACACAGCAGATTGGCGACACAGGGGCGCTGCAGAGGTAGACACAGAATGTGTGTCCCAGGCGTTAGAGGTGCCAGGACCATTTCTGGTCTTCACACTAGTATAAGCCACCCAGCTGCCGATTGTAGCTTTAAATTTTCTATAAAGAAATGAGGGTGGTTTTTATATTTGTAATTTAAGCATTGAATTCTCTGCCCAAAAGCAAATAACATTAATATTTAATATGTCTTATTATGTCTTTTAGCTGCTGCAGTCTAAATGTTTGTGTTTCCTCTGTAGTAAATATGTAAATAATTTGCATCCTCAGAAAGCTAAAGTGTCAGAGAATGAAACAAAGGTGAAGAAAGAGGAGGTGTCAGCAAATGGTAAGCAGCAGGCAAAATGGAGGGCAGGTGGAATTTAATTTATACTTTTTTAAATCTGTGTTTCTGAAACTGTGCTTGTTGGTTGTAAAGGTGCAGTGGCTGGTGGAGGGGAGGTAAAGTCGCTGATGGAGCAGCTCAGAGGGGAGTCACTGAAATTTCATAAACCAGGTGAGAAGAAACCACCTGAACAGTTTGATGCTTTTGCATTTCTGCTTGCTTCTCTTTTTTCTTTATTCTCCATGTAGAGCAATTTAAGATATTGACTTTGAGGATGTTGATCTTTTCATCTTTGGCTTTGATTACGTAGGAGAGAACTATAAGACTGAGGGCTATGTGATCACACCAAACACAATGGACCTGCTGAAAAAGCACCTGGAGTACAGTGGCGGACAGGTAAGAACTTTGCACTCTATTCATCACTTAAACTTCTGTAGAAGAGAAACGTGTCAACATGGAAATTAGCATGTTTATTGATTTTCCTCCCCTCCATTTACAAATATCCTTTAGATTCGTACTCGTTTTCCTCCTGAGCCCAACGGTATCCTTCACATTGGACATGCCAAAGCTATCAACTTCAATTTTGGCTATGCAAAGGTACAAGTCCCTCTGTCCTCTATCACCACCACATTAGCAGTTTAATACTCTCTGCAGATATTTTCTTCAGCCTTGATTCTTCTTGCAGGCAAACAGTGGAATTTGTTTCTTGAGGTATGATGACACAAACCCAGAGAAAGAGGAGGAAAAATACTTCACCGCCATCAAGGAAATGGTGGAGTGGCTTGGTGAGTTTGACCTCAGTGACTCTCACACTTTCTGATCTCATCAGAACTGACATTCATGAAAATAGTTTCTTATCAATGTTACTGTTTTACACAGGCTACAAACCTTATGCTGTGACACATGCATCAGACAACTTTCAGCAACTGTACGATCTTGCTGTGGAACTTGTTCGTAGGTGAGTTCAGAAACTTTGTGTACATATTGGTTGACGTTAGAGCTGGGCGATATATATCGATTAATTCGAATTTGTAGTTTAGGGAGATTTTTTAAAATTAAAATCGATTTTCTTGGCTTGTGTTTGGTTTAAGCAGCCTTAAAATTATATTGTTTTCATTTTGCAAATTTAAAAAACTTCCCCTCAGCTGAAACTACGTGGTGCACTTTTAAAGTCTGCGGCTTGCATTTTAACTCCATAAGGAAATTTCGGTTTGCTGTTGTTCGTCTTTATTGTTAAAGTTAAAGCGAAACTTGTTTTGAGTAATTTCGTTGTCATTCGTAGTTAGCGTGCACAAAACCAGGATATGATGTTTGATTCTTTTATTTGTGTTCCCCAGGGGTCATGCGTATGTGTGCCACCAGAAAGGGGAGGAACTGAAGGGCCATAACGCTCCTCCATCTCCCTGGAGAGACCGACCCATCGAGGAGTCCCTGGTGTTGTTTGAGAGGATGAAGAAAGGCCTATTTGCCGAGGGAGAGGCTACGCTCAGGATGAAGATGGTCATGGAGGACGGCAAGATGGACCCTGTGGCGTACCGAATCAAATACACACCACATCATCGGACTGGAGACGAATGGTAGGAAACTTAATGTCATTTAAATAATATGTTTTTCAAAACATGCTGCGATTTACTTACACTTGTGTCATATCTCGTCTGCAGGTGCATCTACCCCACTTATGACTACACTCACTGTCTGTGTGACTCTATTGAACAAATCACACACTCACTCTGTACCAAAGAGTTCCAAGCCAGGTATTCATTTTGTGATCCGTTTTATTTCTTCTGCATTATTATTATCAGTATTTTTTTTTTTTTTAGTGGACATAGAAATGCTTTGTCAATGTTCACCGTCTTCGTTGATTCCTTTGTTTTTGTGACAGGCGTTCTTCATATTACTGGCTGTGTAACGCTCTGGATGTGTACTGCCCCGTGCAGTGGGAATATGGGCGCTTGAACCTCACTTACACTGTTGTGTCCAAGAGGAAAATCATCAAGCTGGTAGAGACCGGTGCTGTCAGGTAAAATTTATTTTTTTTGTGCCATTTCTTTCCAGAAAGTCAGTTATTCATTTTGACTATTTATGTCACATCACATTAAAAAAATCTATCTCGTAATGAATGTAAATTGTAAATTATAACCAAGTAATGGATGGGAAGCATTTGTTCACCTGTGCTCTGAAAATTAAAGGCAAAAAGTGCAGGATGAGATTTTGGATTATGTATTAACCAGATGTGACCAGTCCACATTAATCAATGTCATTATAAAATATGGGGTCTTTGATTTAATTTACATTTGTGAAGGGCTGCCGCCTCCGTTTTTGGTGCTTGAAATTCTTGGTGTTGTGTCATAATACTTTTTTTTCTTTTTTTTTTTTTTAAAGATATTTTTTGGGCTTTTTCTGCCTTTATTTCTTTGATTGGATAGCTGAAGAGTAGACAGGAAACAGGGGGGAGAGAGAGGGAATGACATGCAGCAAAGGGGCCACAGGTGGCATTGAACCCGTGGCCGCTGCGACGAGGACACAACCTCTGTATTTGGGGCGCCTGTTCTGGTAGAACAGGAACCACCGGGCACCCCGTCGTGATACCTTTTATAAAAAATAATCCCACTGAATTCCACAAAGTGTAGTATCCAGTTTTTAAATTTGAGTAAAAGTGAGCTTACTAGAGGGTTGCAAATTGACTTTAGCAGATTTTCTGAGCTGTGATGTCTGCAGAGAAATAGTTGGGTCCCTACATACCTACCTTTTAGCCTGTTTTATATTCTTTTCACTTTTTTAAGTCACTGTCAAAACTTCCTCTCACAAGGCCTGGCCTATCAAAGTTAACACGTCTCTTTAAGCACAACACAAGTGTGATATTTCTCTACTTTTCTGAATGCAGAGACTGGGACGACCCCAGACTTTTCACTTTGACTGCGCTGCGGAGGAGAGGTTTCCCACCTGAGGCCATTAACAACTTTTGTGCACGGGTATGCAGAATGGATGAATTGCTGGATAGAACAAAGTAATTCCTCGTATGAGTTGTCTTGTTGTGTAATGTTTCATCTGTTGGCAGGTCGGAGTCACAGTTTCTCAGACGACGACGGAGCCCCATCTGCTGGAGTCATGCGTGAGGGACGTGCTGAACGAGTCTGCGCCCAGAGCCATGGCTGTGTTGGAACCGCTCAAAGTCACGATAACTAACCTTCCTGAGAACTCAAAGGTTCGCACAAGACTTAAAAATACAGATATTACACATTATATTGCTCCCAGAGGATCTGTAATATCCTGTATATTCTGTCCGACATGATAACTAACATCATGGATGCTGAATCTTCTGCTGTGTTCCTCTTGTGTCTCAGTCAGACGTTCGAGTACCAGACTTTCCTGCAGATGAGGCCAAAGGCAGCCACGTGGTTCCATTCACACCGACAATTTACATTGAACAGAGTGACTTCAGAGAGGTTAGAGAGAGAAAATCAAAAATAAATAACCCTTACAGCAATGGAAGCAAACTTTTTTGTGTAGTTTTTGAATTGTGTACAAGATGATGATGATGATGATGGACTCCGTTCCTTTTACAGGTGATGGAGAAGGGCTACAAGCGTCTGACCCCAGAGCAGCCCGTAGGTCTAAGACATGCTGGGTATGTCATCTCCGTCCAGAAGGTCATCAAGGTAAAACCTGACAGATGTTTCAAGGCACGGTCAGACAAGCTTTGCTAGGTGTGGCTAATACTCACTGAAAAATAACAAACCAGGTTTGTGCCATGTTTGTTAAAGGCAGAGCTGTGCTGTGCAGCGACAGTACATCACTGAGTGTTGTCCACTAACAGCAGCAGCAGCAGCAGCTGACAAAGTTAAAAATCAGACAACACAATGTCAGATGCTTTCTGTAATGTCTGTAGATTCAGTGTAGCCAAATAATACCCTCATTCTCCGCTGCTTGTATTATTTCACCATGTTGTTATGTAAACAGGAGTGTAAATGAACAATATTTCTCTGAAGCCCTCTTTCAAACTGGCTGAACACTTGAGTGCCTGGAGTCAAAGTTAAATCCGATAATTAAACTCCTGAACTTTTCATGAAGAAAAAGAGGTCAGTTTGCAACCAGCTATATTGCCACAATCAAAGAAATGAGTGGGGAGCAAAGCCTGTTGAACTGCTCCTTCTCTCAGTACTTCTTTAGTCATGGATGGCTGTGGTGCAGCAGGTAGAGTGAATTTTCCATTAATGGTGGGACTGCCTGATTCCTGGCTGCTCTGTCCCACATCTCGGGGTGTTCTGAGCAAGACTCAAACCCGCAAATGCTATAAATTGCAAGTGTGCGTTAGTGTGTATGTGTATAAAAAAAAGCTATTTTAATGTAGCAATATTTGATAGTTCTTGCAGCGCTTACCACCCTAAAATGTTCTATTTAAACTTTGTTTTATACTTTGTGAGCTGTGTTTGTTTGTGGGAGTCTTATCTTCCCTGTTCTTTTAATTTAAGAAGTATTTTACACACCATCTAGTCCCCATCATCACAACATGTCCTGCTGACTCTCACTTTGTTTTTCTCAGGATGCTCAGGGTAAAGTGGTGGAACTGAAGGTGAGCTGCTGCAGTTCTGAGACCTCAGAGAAACCAAAGGCCTTCATCCACTGGGTCAGCCAGCCCTTGGTGTGCGAAGTGCGTCTTTACGAAAGACTGTAAGTGACAACAATCGCTCTGTCATTCACTGCAAATAGTATAATGGAGAAAAGACACTTGATGTAAAATTTCTGTCTTTGTAGATTCCTGCACAAACATCCAGAGGATCCATCTGAAGTGCCCAACGGCTTCCTGAGTGACATCAATCTTGTGAGCACTCTTGTGACAAAAAGGCCTGGTTGGATTAACTTAATTGTTTGAATGGACGCACCGATTAATGCGTTTCTTCCTTTTGTCGTGTAGAATTCCCTGCAGACCATCAGCAGTGCCTTTGTGGATACCTCAGTCAAGGGAGCAAAAGTTTTTGACAAATTCCAGTTTGAGAGAGTTGGTTACTTCTCTGTGGACCCTGACAGCACTTCAGACAAGGTACAACAAGAGGAAACAGCTTTGAAATGTTTGAGTTTTACATTACAAATACTAATCTGATATGAGCCTCTACTTTAAGTTCATGTTAGCATTTAATTGGTAATTTACTCTAGTTTAATCACATTTTGTGTGTAAAGTGTAACTATGATCTCTTTCTCTGCAGCCTGTCTTCAACAGAACAGTCACCCTCAAAGAGGACCCAGGGAAAATGTGATTGACTGAGATTGAGCCACTTTTCCTGCTTCACATGAACCTGTGGATGCATTTCCAAATGTTTTGCATCACTTCAGGCATTTTATCAGCAAGGACACACTGCACTGGCTGAGATTGACTCAAATCCGATACTGTAATTATTACACATCCATATTCAGAAGAGAGTTGTGGCCTGCAAAATGACTGCAGTATCACTTTGTTCAGTCACAAGTTGGTCAGCCTCAGAGTTTTCTTGATTCTTTTTATATATTTGCTGCAATAATAATTCACATACAGTGTACGCTTTGTTGAATGTATGCATCTTTGATCATGTTCATCAAGGACCTCCTGCGTGCTGTTTTAATATTGGATCCAAGCGGGTGTTACACAGAGGAAGGCTCTTAACCGCCATACATGACTGTCTTACAAAGGTGCTGAGTCACTGCCAAACCACCAGAAGACTCATCGGGTTGCATATGTGTCCTTTTGACAGCAGACAAGAATAAACAATGTTTAAAAAAAAAAGTTTCTGGGTTAATCACGTGAACTTTTGATGCTGATTTCGGCTTGAGAATTTGAGTGAACATGTGAAATTTACTCAATTGATTAATGCAATCTAACATTCAGTTATATTCAAGAGTCTTCTACATCTTGATCTACTGAACCTTAAAACTGTCACCTCAAAGACTGGGCTTATATCAAAATCAGGATATCACTGAATTTGACAGCATTAATTTCTGTTAGTTGTTAGGCAACCTAATCTGCAATCAAATATTGACAATTTTTTTTAGGCCAATGCTGATGTCAATTATAAATAAATAAGCATTTTTGCATAGGCTTATACCACAAGTTTTGACCTTGAAGAAAAAGTAGACATGGTGCAAAAAAATCTGTGTAGGAAAAAGGTGCATCCTCCTACACTTTTCTCAATAAACAATAAGAAGTCAAAGTAAATACAAGCAAATCTGATCCAAACAGAAAGCAGTGTGTGGGACATGCAGACCATGCTGAAGTGTAGTGCGTGGGAATTAACCCTCAGCTGCCCAGAGCTCCCTAAGCACCACCCAAATATTCAGCACATCTCTGTGGGTCTACCTTAAAAGATTCAGAAGCCAGCGAACCACTAAGAGCGTCTGCCTGGCATAACAGGGTTTTAAGGTGGACTGACATCTACCTCATCTTGTCGGTCATTTTGCCTGCGTGTGTCGCCTTTAACCGACTAGCCCGCAAGCGCCAGTTAACGCGATATTATGTGATGGAATTACCGCGACAGCGCGGCAGAGTTACAAATCGCTTGCTTATTGGTCTGAAGGTAGTGTTGTAAGATGGCGCCCAGCGAAATATGAGTGGTCAAGAAAAAGAAAAAAACTACAGCTAGTCATCCGATGAAAAACGGGAGGGATAAAGAATAAACCACCCACAAAGAAACATCGGTAGTACTCAGTTTCTCAGCTTGTTGGAAGAGGAGCTACGTTTCTAGGGTAGAGGAGCGGCTGTGAGCCTCGGCCCGGTCGAGGAAGAGAGGTAGCGTAAGCTAACGCGCCCGCTAACGTTAGCCCGCTAGCTTCAGAGATAACAGAAAAATGCAGTCGGTGTAGCGTTACCCTCAGGAGGGAGTACCTCTCGTATCCGCTGCTTTCTGCTTATGTGTCACTTGGTAGTAGCTGTTGTGTTGCTCTCGCGCACGATCGCACCACAACACATTGCCAAACACAACTGTGGATGGATCTTATTTGCAAACAACATGCTGCTAGTTAGCCGTGCACCTGGCTAACCTAGCTTGTTGTGTAATCAGCTGCTAGATTGGTCATTATGGAGCTATTGCACCATGCACATAATCGCCACTTGGTTCTGTGTTCAAAATTTGCATGTTTTGGTCAAGCAGGAGTTTCAATCGCTGCCGTGAATACTGCATCGGATTTGGAAAGTGGCCGCGCTTTTGTCCCTACTCGTACACCATCAGCTAGAATTAACCCTTTCCTATTACCATTTGTCTGTGTTGCTGCTGGACAGTGATCCATGGCCAGTTTGCAAAAAGTCCAAAATTGGAATTGGTGTTAGGGCAGAATCTTTATTCTTTTGTTGTTGTCTCTAAAATCGTATCGTTGTCTTTAAATGTGCTTGATCAGCGATGATTTGAATTGATTTTTTAAAATGTGATTCATGGTAATTCTTTGTGCTGCTAATTTCAGAGAGTCTAAACTTAATGGTCTGTTTCCTCAGACTCACCTTAAAGAAGAAGACACTGTCGGTACCGATGAATAACTCCCTGGATGGTACAGGCTCCTACGAGGAGCTTGTGAGGCAAAAGGCTCGGAGCATCCCCCAGCATCGCATGAAGGAGTTCCTGGAGTCTTTGGCAAGCAAGGGTCCAGATGCCCTGCAGGAGTTCAGCCAGCAAAGCGGAGATACTACAACGACCACCACTACTATGGTCTACCAACAAGAGGCTAACTGCATCTACACGGACAGCACGGAGGTGGCAGGGTCATTGTTGGAACTGGCTTGTCCGGTAAAATTAATATGCATTAATAAAGCTGTCCTTCCATCTAACACTCTCGTTATAGTATCCTTGGAGCCTAAAGTAACCCAAACGTAAATGTCCCAAAATCCTTGATCTTTACAGAGGGTTTGGAGCTAACCTCCTCTACTTTTCCAGCAGCTAGAAATCAACAGACGAGACTTCTCTTAGTCTTGAGAGGCTGCAGCATTTGTTAAACTGATAGACTGCAACCTAAGCTACACATTTACTGTGAAACTGAACCCTTTTCTCTTCTTCAGTTGCATTTACTGTTTTTCTTCTATGCGCAGTCTCTCACTTATTTGCTTTCTGAACCACACACCCAATATGCACACAGGTTTTGTGTTATTTCTTCTGTGCATATGGTTGTGTTTTGCAACAAGAAGAGAGGCTTTGTTTCAAAATACCCCCTCAAAAAAACAAACCTTAAAAAGTATGTGCAAATACTGTTTGACCTGAATCTGGTGGCAGTCAAACCTCCAGCAGCTTAATTTTATTGTTGCAGCATCCACCATCTTTGTAGATAGTGAGATGTGAGGTGCAGTGCTGAATCAGGATCAGCTTGAAGTGGCTATTAATTATTATTTGGCTGGAAAAAATACTGTGAAAATAATTATTATGAGCAAATTGTAGTTGTGAAAGGATCTCACTTGTATCAAGACTTATATAATATGTTCCAGGTTTTAAAAATAGAAATTTATATGTACTGTATCTTTGATGCAACACATTATTCAGTTGATATATACCAGCTAAACTCCACAAAATGAGAGCTGAGAAAACTCTGGAAATCTGATCAATGTATTCATCTAAATATTTCATGCTGTTTCTAATCCAATACCACACCATCTTAAAAGTTTCAGCCAAAAATTCAGTGTCTGCTCGCCGCTTGTGTCTTGTTCAGGACACAAACAGTCAAATGGCTCCAGGTTTCAGTTCGGCCAAAAACAGCCGAAGCAAAAGCTTGTGATGGTTTTACAGGAAAGACCAAAGATTGTGCTGCGACAAATGTCAAAGAAAGATTCTTCAGGAAGTGAACTGTTTGAATTGTTGCTAATAGATAGATAAAATGATGGATGGATGGATGGATGGATGGATAGATACATAGATAGACAGATAGATAGAAAACAGTATTTGTAAAAATATGAATTAAGGCCTACACCCTTGTGTTTTCAATTAAAACGTTAGCACTCTGTATTCACCTCAGGTCAGGTTTGCGAGGTGGCCTCTCGCTGCAGGAGAGATGTGAAACAAAACAAAAAAACAAACTCACTCACTCTAAACTTCTTCATCAACACAGACTTGAAAATGACATTTCCCTGAAAGGATGCCTAAAAGAAGACCTAACATGCAGAGGTACAGTGCATTTTAAATACTTACTTTATATCATTAAATTGTGACAATACAAAACTTACAACTGTGATATAATAAAGCAAGGTTGTCCTGACATTCCACAAAATTCAGGACAGTTCCAAATTATGAGCAGTTGGAATCCCAAATCCCAAAACTTAGGCTAAACCCAAACCTGATTACATTACAATAAATGATACAATACTGATAAGTGTTGGCCCACCATCAATACTGACTGCCACAACTTTTCTGTTTTCACTATTTAAAATGGGTAAAAATAATATTTCATTGAAGAGCTGTGTGCAGCTGGTTACCAAGAATAGCAAATGCATGTCCATGCACTAAAACAGCTTGCAGAGCAGCTTAACGAAGCATAAACAAGGCTTTAACGTGTCCGCTAAATGTCGTGAAAATCTGACGGTTGAATTAAGTGGAAATTTGGGCCTGATGATGGTGAAACAGAAAGGGCCAGAGGTGTCAAAAGTCCTTTTGGAATATATAGTACTGTTGCATACTGGTGTAATCTTATTTTACTGTGGCCAGAAGTTTTTTTTAGAGGACATTAGGGAGCATCAGATGTTCTAACCTTCTGTAAATCCACAAAAGACCCACAAAACCAAAGATTTCCCCAAATCAGCATATTCCTGATCATGAACTCTCATTCCACAACAACAAAGCAGAAATTTTCCAGTGTTTTCTCTTTAAAACGTTGCTCTTGTTCACACCTGCGTAACTCTCCCTGAGCATGACCTTGACCTGCAATGACCACCAGCACAGAGGAAAATGATTACGGGCGGCAGGAAAATGAATATGACTCTTGTGTTGTAAATCAGAGGCAAGGATGGCTCGCTGGCCTTCATCAGAACAACGCTATTTTAGCTTCACACTCCAGACCTGATCATACACGTTGGGCAACAAAGATTTACAGAATGATTTTCAATGGAGGTGTACTCTAGCAGCCCTGCTGACAGCAGTTAAAAGTATCAGAGGGCTCTCCTGGTGTCAGCATACATTCTGTTTGGACCTGTATTTAGAGGAGGTAAAAATGCATTAAAGCCAGTGTAATGCACCTCACACACATACACTAAGGTTAAGACCATCTAAATTAGGTACGACGGTGGATAGACACACAGCCTTACTAAGACAATAAACAGCTTGTTGAGAGCTGAAGTTGTGCTCCCTCACTCAGCTTGCTTCTGTTTCTCAATGTTATTCTCAGAGATGGTTTCTGTAATGAGCCTTTCTAAAAAACTGAATATGTTCCTGATGTTATTATTTCATATTTTAAAATGAATATCTGGATCATAAAATGCTCCAACTTTCCTTCATTCCTCTGACTTGGTTCTTCAACATGACAATGGTGGCTGAGGCTCATGGATACCATCCTTTTTAAAGCCAGTAGGACAAAAAACACTTAATTTTCAACAGACAAGTCTTTGGTGCTAGAAATGCAGGTTGTATGACTTGTATATAGTCCCTCCTCCCAAATAGCCAGTCACTAATCATCTGTCTTCACCTTATATAATAATGTTTAAATCAAAAAGACTGCTGGTAGCTCTAAATTCAGGCTCTTACTTTACCCCACATGTAAGGAAATATCCAGTACGAAATCTGTTAATTCAAGAACTGAGCTTAGTTTAGCAGTTGACATGTTTTGTCCTTACTGTAATCTCTTTGAGAAATTTCACCACTCAGGCTTCTTTGTTTTTAGGTTTCTTGTGGATTGGTTGACTGTAAGCATCTGGGGAAAAGTGTTTTTTGTTTTTTTTAACAGTAAAAGAAAGTTCACCGATAATGTTCAGGTGATGAGGCCTGGCTCTCAGTCGGTGTTCCTGTTCATGCTTAAATTGTTAAATAGGCTAGGAGTGTAGCCAGGGCAAACAGTAAGGCCATGTAGTGCCCATAACTTTTATGAAGACTCCAGAGTTTCCATCCCAACTAAAATTTACAAGTAAATAGTGTGGGTATGTTGTTGTAAGAAATGATTTGAGTACACTGAAATGGCATTTCAAGAGTATCTAACTTCTGTGTGGTTACGTCTTTCCGGTATTAACAGTAAGGCTATATACTGGTGGGACAAACTGATTGGGAGGAATTTGACTGAACCATTAAAAAGTGGGATCACAACAAATATGGAGGATTACGGTGATACAATGCGCAATACAGTGTAAGAGGCTAAAGTTTTTGGCCAGATTTTTTTTTTTTTTTTTTTGCTAATATAGTCAAATAGGTGAAAAACATAACTTGGGATGTGATATAAAAGGATTAAAGATACATTTTTTAAATTAACATGGACTTAATTTTTGGCTTTAGCTTTAAAATTTTTTA
>JAQFJB010000002.1:18041670-18054468 GCA_029874875.1 Naso minor | reverse complement strand
GAATTAAGGACACTAATTTACGAAGTCTCAAAAGCAGAATTTGTTCCCGTGTTTGATATGACACAGGACTTCAGTTGGTCATCAATGTGGAGACTCCTGTCTGCATGCAGTATCCATACTTTGTAACTACAAAGCCATGCTGCTTTAATGCATACAGAGCTTGACTTGAATGAAACTCTATAACAAACACTATTTTTGGATGCAGGTTCAGGTGCAGGTCCAGCCGCAGCAGCAGCAGATACAAGAGTCCACGTCTCAGCAGCAGTCTGTACAACAGAATGCAGAGCAACAAATAGTGCAGGTTTGCACCTTTAATTATGCATTTGCTCTATGTTTATCACTTGACCCTGTTCCATTCAGTCCTTACACCGCTAAATTTCTTTCCATATCTCTTTTTTCAGGTGCAGATCCAGGGCCAACAGCAAGGTCAGATGTTGGGTCAGGTCCTCCAAGTGCCCTCTGGCTCCCATCAACAGCTTCAGGGTGTGACTACTGCACAGCTGATTCAACCTGGGGAACTTACAGAGGAGCAGCACCAACAGGTACACATGCTCAACATAAAAGCAGAAAATTTTGTCATCAGAGTTTGAATTTAGTTAAAAGTAATCATCTCCCGCGATGTGGTTTAGCTGCAAGCCCAGTTGGTGGCAGCCGTCGCTGGAGGACAACAGATCCAAATCCAAACTGTGGGTGCGCTCTCGCCGACCCAGCAGCAGGACAGTGCTGAGAGGAGAGTACTTGGAACCACTGTTGCCACATCACAGGGAGCAGGCGTCCTCCAGCCAGCCAAGAAGCGTAAGGTCGACATGCCCATCACTGTGTCTTATGCTCTGCCTGGTCAGCAAGTGGCGACAGTCCTGGCCATCCCTCAGGGACAGGGCCAGCAGCAAAGTTACGTGTCCCTGCGGCCAGACCTCCTCACTGTGGACAGCTCCCACCTTTACAGTGCTACAGGCACTATCACCAGTCCCACAGGGGAGACCTGGACAATCCCTGTCTACTCTGCTCCCGCTGGCTCTGGAGGCCGCGAGCAGGTCACACACATTGCCATCCCGCAGGAGGCCTATGGAACAGTGCAGGTTGCAGGGACAAACACTACGACAATGACCACAATGCCAACACAGGTTACTGTTGAAAACGACAAGCTGAAAATTCCTGCCAGTCAGAGTCAGACAGCGCAGGCAGTTTCCAGCATAACAAGCTCTGGGGGGATGGGAGGCCAAGAAGAAGTGGTGCATACGCTCGCTGCGAACACGCTGTTCCCCGCCCAGCTGATGAATGGAAACATCCATATTCCAGTGGCAGTGCAGGGCTACTCCAATGCCACACAGTCGCTTATCTGGGACCCGCAACAACAGGTGCTGCACACACAGGGGCTGTCAGGACAGGACGCACAACAGCTGCAGGTACTAACACAGGTGTTGAACTTTGCTGGTTCTTTATTGATGCAGAGATACATACATTTATTTCTTGAATATACACTGTAACTGTTGGTGTGTTTCATGTCTGTGCAGGGTCAGACAGTGGTAGCAGAGGTAGATGGTCAAGGCCAGCAGCAGGTGCAGGTGCAGGAGCTGCTGCTGCCTGCGACCCTGAAGCCGGAGGAAGGACTGGACGTGTGGCAGCTTTGGGCTCAGCAGAAGAATGCAGAGTTGGAAAAATCAGACAAAAATAAACTGGCTCCAATTGGCCGTAAGTGCATATACACAGTGTTTATCATCGTGGTTAAACAGTATTTATTGTTGATGCACATTTGTTTTGTCATTGTGCCTTCTCTGTTTTTATCTATTAAACCAATTATGTTTATGTGTGTGTGTGTGTGTGTGTGTGTGTGTGTTTTAGGACGCCAGGCATTACGTTTCCAGGAGGACTTGGTGTCATGTGCCGTAGCGGAGCTCTGCATGGGTCTCTCTTTGATGACAACCGAGGCTCGGGGTCTAGAAGGGGAGTCATATGAGGCTGATGTTCTCTATTATGTATTTCTGTGCATACAAAAAGTAAGTTACCTATGCACACAAACACACACACGGACACACCCTCCATACAGCGTCTGTCTCATCTCTGTTTGTACAACGTTTTGTTGTGGAAGTGGCGTTTAAACGCCTCTCTGTTTCACCATTTTTTTCCCCTGCAGTATCTGTTTGATAACGGACGTGTGGATGACATTTTCTCAGATCAGTACTACACTCGCTTCGCTCACAGTCTGCACCAGATCTTGGAGCCATGGAGATCAGCCATTCATCCTCTAGGTGTGAACAAAATTATTACGATGCTGTCATGATTGAAAAGGGCATCCTCAGAAGCTCAGTGGTTCAGTTATAACACTTTGTAAAACTGATGATTGCTTTCTTTCTTTTTTAGTTTTATACGACGTCCCAACTTTTTTTTTTGGAATCAAGGTTTTAGGAAAAATTTGTGTTTTCTGTTTTACAGCTTATCACGGTTGAAATTAGACATGTTTATTGTGTTCCTGCAGTATCTATAAACATCATTGTTCAATGGTGGGATTATGTAGTCTTCATAATCTGCTTTGTTCCTCCTCTACCAGGTTACGTTATCCCCAGCCATGTGACTGAGGAGATGCTGTGGGAATGTAAACAGCTGGGAGCTCATTCTCCCTCGACGCTGCTCACAACTCTGATGTTCTTCAACACCAAGTGAGTTGAACTGTTTTCCTGTGTGTAGTTTTTACTTCAGTCATCACACGTAAATAAACTGTTAATCTGTAAAGGTGACATGCAGCAATATTTTCTGTTATCCCCATGATACAGATATACAAGAGACACAACTGTTTGTTTGTTTGTTTTTTTGTTTGTTTGTTTTCTCTGGCTAAATCAGACGTTTCATGTGCTTTATATCTTTTTAACAGGTATTTCCACCTGAAGACAGTGGATCAACATTTAAAAGTGGCCTTTTCTAAGGTGCTGAGACACACCAGAAAGAGTCCAAACAACCCCAAAGACAAGAGCACCAGCATTCGATACCTAAAGTCGACAGAGAGGTTCACAGGACAGAAGGGTAAGAGTACTTGAAACTGGATTTGTGCTGTGATGTCTGACAAGAAACCCCGTTTCGAGGCTAAATAATTTGTATGTTTGTCTTTGTTCAGTCACAGATGACATGTACTCAGAGCAACTGGAGGACCCAGAGAACCCGCTGCGATGCCCAATCAAGCTCTATGATTTCTACCTCTTCAAATGGTAAACACGGAACCAGGAAGGGGGAAATTAATTTAATCATAAGTGTAATGCCCAGGTCAGATTTCATGATGTCAGCGCGATAATAGCCCGACCGTGAAGACGCAGGGCGTCGGGTAGGCTCGGAAACGATCAATGAGCATCCGTCACGACAGTCGATCGTTTCATCTCACGTAGAGTGTCGTTATGGAAGACAGTGCTGCATCTAGGGCCTCTCGACCTCCCAACAGAAAGACTTGCATGTTTGATTTTCTGTTAACCTCCCACGACGGCTTGTCAGTAGTGGTAGTAGTCTGTGGCGAGAGCCTCCTTGTCGGTGATGTCATGCGCATCGTGAACAGCAAACGATGATTGATCAGAAAACAACTTGTAGTCTGTCATGTCTCTCGGCCGCCACACGGCAAGAATTTGTGACTCTTAAATTGCCTCATCTGACACAGTGAACATTCTAACAGACAAAAATATCTTGTAGTCTGACTGGTGTAAAACATGGTTTAGAAGAGTAAAGTTGTTAGTGAAATGAAGCATTACATATAGCAATAAAACAATATCATTTGTCATTTTTCTATGTTGGGGCTGTTGTTCATACTTGCAGTAGATGCCCGAGAAATCTGATATTGGAGCACATATTTTCACTTTTCTCCTCCATCAAGTGAAAAAGACAATTTAATACAAAAATAATTTTGAAATCTGCAAAGTAAGTGCATCCTTAAAATGTGCTCACACTGTGTCCTCTGTTTCCTCTGTCAGTCCGCAGAGCGCTAAAGGTCGCAATGACACCTTCTACCTGACTCCAGAGCCAGTGGTGGCTCCAAACAGCCCCATCTGGTACTCGACCCAACCAATCCCAAAAGAACAGCTGGAACAGATGCTCGCCCGCATCCTCGTCGTTCGTGAAATCCAGGAAGCCATTAACATGTCGGAGAGCGTGCACTAGTTGGACTGAAAAACAATAAATGGACTAGAATCTTCCTCTTTCTCTTCACCCAGCCTTTTGATTGCTCATAATCAGTAGTTTTCTATTCTCTCACACCCTCTTGTGGTCTCTAAGGGTGGCATGTATATGTTTATATTCATTATACGTCAGCATATCTTACACACGGACTGTATATACACATACATCAAGTACAGAAATAATTCGTCTTATTGAGGCAATCTCTCAACCTTACCACGTGTTTTGTTTCTTCTTTTTGTCTGGCCAAAGGATGTAGTATCTAATGTTTTTATTGGACCTGAACTCTAATTTAAATGTTATTTTAGCTGTTGGTTCTCCTTACCAATAGTCTGGAACAACTGTTAATTTTCTTTCCCTATTCATTTCAATCTGTAATATATTTCAGATATATTTTCACTGGGGTTGGCCTGCGCTATGCTGCTTTTCATTGACGCCCCTCTTCATTTCTCTACTTCATCTGCCCTGATCATGATTATTTCTCAGAGTGTATACCTCAGTGGTATTAGGACTGCATCAAGTAGCCAAACGTAGGCTTTAAAGCGCATTTTCGAGTTGTGTGATTTGTCCCACTCTCTTTGTATTTCACTCTCGTCTGTCTGGAGCCAAGTTCACATGCAGTCACACTAAACTCTGGAGGTGACTGCTACCTGGGCTGCAGCGCCCTCGGTTGGACTAGTTAAGCAGCATTGAATCGCATCAGGACATGGACTTAATTGCAATACAGTGTTGCCGCATTGACCTGCAGTCACTAGCACTTGCAGAAGGAGGGCGAAGGATTCTGACTGCTGCTGGATTCTCCGTTCTCTCTGCTGTCCATCACTCAAAACTCAGCCAGAAAAGTGATCTGTTATATCATACATGTTTATTACACGACAGATGAAAGACTCTTGAAAAAAAGGTGGGTTAGCCCGTTATGTTGTATAATGTATAATACTCATAGCTCCTTCATGTACTGTAAAGGGTTTCAGTCATCCGAGGAGAATGGCAGTGCCTGTGTGTTTTTGAAACATGACCTTTTTTGTACAGTCACTATACCATGTGTCTGCCTTTCTGCACATGCATCCTTAAGTACCGATAGCCTGCATTGTGTAATATGAAATGACGCACAATGACTTTTCCAAGAAAAAAAAAGAAGTCCCGAAATAAAATTAAAGTCATTTCACAAAATCACTTCATCAGTAAAGGAGGCAAACACAGGTGAAGAGACAAATTGTTCAGAAATGTTTGGTAGATGCAGGTAACTGGGAACCTGACTATCACCCTCATTTGACTGCATGCACAGGTTGCTACCTCATCATTGTTCTTGCAAATTTCATGGTGAGTAATTCACAGTGGGGCAACAGGTTCAACTGGTTCTTTGATAAATTTTCTCCTGTAACGGCGCAAAATGCTGCGTCTGTGGTTTCTATACAGCACTTCTGTGTCTTGTCAGGCTGGTTTTCCGCCTGCAGGGCCTGACCTACACTTGATGTGCACATAGCTTAATTTCTGCATTCTTTCTTCTTCCTTCTCAGGCCCTGTGTTGTTTTTTCCACCCAGCAGGTTTTTTTTGCTTGTGTTTGTATTATCAGCATAATAGTATGTGAGCTCAGGAGGTGTGTGAGCCTGAATTAAACAGCGATGAGGAAGGCAGAAGCCTCCTCAGTAGGTTCCCAGGGCGTAAAATCTGCTGCACTGTGCTCTGTGGTTGGCCTGACGGAGGTGTCTGTCGTTGATGGTGATGTCTTCTCCTCCCTCCTTGGTTTCCCCGTGATGTGGAGCTCTGCTGTCGATCCTGAATGCGGTGGTTAGTATTCGAGCTGGATCCTTGAGTTGGTGGGCTGCTGGGAAAGAGAAGACACCTAATTAAAATGTCAGCGTACATTGTACTGAATAATAACAGGCTGCCTGTGCTGAAATTGGGAGTTTGCTTCTGTATTCTCACCTTGCTGAGGCTCTTACAGTGAGCCAGTGAAGCAGACACTGATGAACAAATATGTACTGATCCTGGATGCAGAGAGAGAAATAAACAGATAATGAGGACGCTTCATCTTATTCAAGCCCAACAGTAAAGCAGAAAGTGGTTACGTTCATGTCTGCAGATGACAGAATGGATGTCAGTGAGAGAGAAATAGACGACATGCAGTGTCTAATACAGTTGTGCGTTATAATACTGCAGTCTTAACAGGTATATGATCCATGTGCATATTTGTACATTTTATGTTTTAAAGTGGAATTATGACGTCAATCAATGATGGAAATATAATGATTAAAATAAAAGTCTGCAGTATAAGCATTTCACAGGAAAGTATTACACGACTTCTCCACATTTATATGCATTTCTAAATATATTTGTGCAATTTTATTAACTTCAACTTTCCACAGGAGTATTACTAGTGAAAGAGTACTTTTTTGTATTGTTCTTGCTACTATAAAGGAGCATACAAGCATAACTATGTTGTTGTTCTTTGTCAGCATTGTCCACACAGGTTACATAAACCCCGCATATTTTCCCCAAAAAGTTTAATCGATGAAATATCGTGTTTGTTTACATTTTGTCCATATTCAGTAAATATTACGGAAAGTTCCTGAAATACGTGACAACATCAGTCAAAAAGAACATCTTGGTCAAAATCCCTCTTCATGCAGCTAGGAAGGAACTAGGAAGCTGGCTAGGAAGGCAGAACTTGTAAGGAACTATTTTTTCAGGCGTAATAACTTTCATCTCAATGGCTCCCACCTCCCCTCTTCCTCTTGTCAAATTTTTTTTTTTTAACCAAAAAAAAACTAGGGCTTGGTATTGGGAAGGACTTCACCGTGCACATACGCATCACAGTATATGAGTCACATTCCACTTAGTTCACTGAAAATGTAAAAACAGCTTAAATACAAGTTGCTGTGTACAATCTGGGTAGTCTTCATACAGCACATCACATTATATTGATAATTCAGTGTGGAAATTGAGTCGAAACAATTTTATTCAAAATTTCCTTTCCAATTTATGTAAATGGTATTGGCAAATTAACAAACACACTGATGTAGCTGCCATAACATAAAAAGAAAAATGAAATTTAAGTGTGCCCTTGCACTAAAACTGGACACACAAACAGTGGACACACTGAAACTGAAAGCATCCATAACTAGAGTACATAAGCTTTCTTTTGTGTCACTGAACTTGTAGATTAGGGCTGGGTATTGGCAAGGACTTCACGATATGATACGCGTTACGATACATACCTGAAAACTGATGCGGTATATCACGAAAATAAATATTGTGATACATTGCCGTATCGATGTTTTAGCACAGCCCTAAAATAAACGCAGAGGCGCTCTTTATAGGACGTGAAAATTGCTAGGTGTAGGTCATTCACCCTTCTAGTGTTTCAGTACCCTGTTTTAACATGAATGGTAGCGAATGGGGTTTAAGATCACGGTACTTCTTCCACTACATCAAATGAGTATCAGAACCAGACTAACCAGATTCTGGACCATCCACATTCGATGTAGCCGCAGATCCTCCACAGCAGCCCGGATGTCAGGACGGATGCCCCTCGCACACAGCTGCATCAGCCACAACAATGTCACAAATGCCCCTGAACGCCCCACACCTGCACTGAAATACGAAAACCGACAGCTGACTTTTAATGCCATCTCACGCACCATCTGTGAACACAACAGGATTAATACTAAAAGGGAGACTTTTTTTTTTTTTTTTAACTTAAGTGACTAATGTGTTTCCTGAAGAAGAGGATGATGTGCTGAAGGTCAGACCTGCAGTGCACTACAGCCGGGCCCAGGCGTGGGATGGCTTCCAAATTCTGTCGCACATGCTCAGTGAAGGCACAGAGTGAGGATGACTCTTTAGGGACGCCCCGATCGGGCCAGGAGGGGTAGTAGTAGTGTGTGATTGTTCTGTGCGTCGGACAGTCTCTCTGAAAGACAAACACTTTCCTTTGATCCAGCAACAAGGACGTTCTTCTCTTCGATTAATCACTGGTACGGTCGGGGCACGCAGAAGCCAACAGCAGCAGTTTAAAGGTGCCAAAGTGGAAGACAAATGTGGCTTTTGCTCACCTGTCTGAGGTTAATGGTGGTGATAAAATAATCTGGACCTTGTTTACGGGTCACTGTTGTCACTTGAATCAGTCCATGACAAACTGTACCTCGTTCCAGAGGCCAATACTTCTCACACAGCACCTGCACACAGAAATAAAGTTTTTTTTTTGAGGGACTTGGAAAGGAACAGTTTGACCTGTTAAGCACCCTCTTCGCTTTCTGTCTCAACTCCAGGTTAAAAAGAGAATAAACTTATTTCCCTCTAAATTTGTAGCAACCGCTTTGAAGGCAGAAACAAATATTTCATCAGAGGCAAAAAGAGATTAGCATGCAACAGGCCCGGCGCCAACACAGACACACTGGTAAAACAAATGCGTCTTTCTTACTATGTCTTTGTGTCTCAGAGCCGTCACCATGATGATGACTCTGACGTTTTGCTCCCAAACCATCCTCCAGAAGTCGGCCATGGTGTTGTGCAAAGGACCCTGTGTGCAGATGAAGTCTCTCTCTGATCCTCCGCCCTGAACACAGACACAGATTACGAGACGCTGACAGATGTAGATACAGCAGGAAGACGGAGTTATGACAACGACAGACTAAACAAAGTGAGCGCTTACGGGTACAAAGTTTGCGTTGATGTAGTCAGAGTGTGGATGGGAGTGTTGAACAGACAGCCTCACCCGACAGTGGTCATCTACAACCAGATGTGGTCAGGAAATGGAAAACAGACAGATGAAAATTTCACACATTGCCACATATATTGCTGTAAACTCTTCTAGGATAATAAGTTTTCCACGTACATGGTAATATGTAGGGATATCTGTTCTTTTCTCTGTTGACCTCTGCGTCTCCCGCCCTGGTAGGGAGGTCTTTGCCCACATCGTCCAGCTCCTTCACAGACCCAAAGACGTTAGCAGACAAACACCTAAAGCTCAAAATATCAAATATCTCATCCAAGTTGAGACTTTACGCATACAAATATTACCTCAAACTCCTTTTTAAAGCCTCTGTTGTCATTGGCTGCAAGTTCGAGGCATCGGACACGAAACTCGTGTAGAATTTGCTCTCTTGAGAACGTTTGCACCCTGTCAAACATGTTTACATTACATCAAAGCATTTTCATCGTGCGTTTTTTAAAATTGTCAACAAAGGAAAATAGCACAACCAACACTCAGCTGATTGAAAGCGTTCACTGTGTGCTCTAAGCTTTCATAACTCATCAATGAGCCTCAGTGTTGCTCCGGCTGTCATGTGACAATGACCACATGAACCGCATTTATTTTGAGATGATCCAACATTCACCATCCTGGTGTCCCAAATAACCAAATTTTCAGCAAAAAAAGATTCCCAATAAATGCTCCTTACTTAAGTTTGAGTAGTTTTTTTCTAAAACCCCTCAGTGCCCAAGAGGTTGATGTCCTGTTTTTTAGCAACCACATGATGCAACAAAATTCAGCAATATAAAATATTTACCAAAATAACCACACAGTTGAAACAACACCTCTCTTAAAACAGTTTCAACAGCAGCAAAAATAACAAAGAAACACCTCCACCCCCCCGAAACATTATGAAGACAGACTCAAATGCAGTTTGCTAATTGTACATAACCTGGCCACTAAATATAGGCTACATTTGTGATAAATATCAAAAGTGTAATCAACATTTTGTTTGTTTTAGTCTTCCATGGGATTTTCTACAATAATAACAAAAATATAGATTGCTATCAGCCAAGCATATTCAAGCATATTCAAGTATATTCAAGCAAATTCATATATCTAACATCAACATGTAATATAAAGCATATTGTCAGGATGCTATAAGGACGTTTGTTCTTACCTCATGTCTTTTCTTGCAGTCAGCCTCGTACCTTAAACAGAATGCAGTTGGGACTTAAAGTGTTGAATGATGCTTGAACCAATTCAGAGCTGATGCTGTTAAAAAAAATGAACAAACAAAAACAAATTCTGTCTCAAAGTATTTACATCAGTAATCAACGAAGTGATGAAGCACACTGACACAGTGGAGCTGTTAACATTGTGTCTATGCCTTCTTTCCCCTCCCCCTGGTTTTAGGATTTTTTTTCTCCTTACAAAACCCGAAAAAAACAAAACACATAATTGTGCACATAAAAAAACGTCATTAGGCGTTTTTACTTTTGTCTGTGCCCCAAGAGTTAACTGAATCAAACCAAGAAAATGCTCAGCTCCACTCCAAATCCAATTCTCTTCATATGTTCTAATTATAGTTCAAATGTAAGACAGCCAAACCTTCACACACGACAATTACTAAAACTGACCCAACAAGAAAGAAACCTGCTCCAACAAGTTCTCAACCCCAAACACCAACATAAGAAGACAAAACGGAGCGCTTCAGTGTGAGGTGTTTGTTTCAGGCTTACCTTTCCAAGCAGGCCTGTGTTTACTGGTTTCAGTCTGCCACGGCTGAAGAGAAAGACCTCAGGACTAAACTGCCCCGAGTTAAAGTTGTCTGGTTTTAATAAAACTCTGTCTAAATCTCTCTCTCTCTTTCCGGGAAGGGGGAGGTGTAATGGGTGGGGACAGTGGGTGGAGTAGGAACACTAAACCTCTGGGAGGGATGTCAGTTCATGATGGCATCACCTCTCCTTTGTACTTCCCATGAACAAAGTGTCCTTACCTGTTGTGATATTCAGATTCCTCCTGAGAGTTACTGACGCTCAAACCAAGTCAGACCGGAGCTCCTAATTTTTTATTTGTTGGTTTTGCCAACAATTAACATTTGTATCTAGTTCAACACATATTTATGTGCGTGAATCATGATGCATCCCTGCTGACACGCTCCGTCACGAAAGTCTGCTGTCAAATGCAAAATGTGTTAAAACCAGCTGTAAATCTGAGCACATTTCAGTTCATTGTTGTATCCCTTTACATCCCCTGACTGATCAGCACATGGTGTTTAAAGACAAATGTCCTTATCAGTTAAATTATCAGTAATTGTGAGATTAATGTGTGGCTCTTTGCAGCATTTTCAAGTCTTCGTGGTGTTGCTTCATCTTGTTATAAAATTCTTGTGTGCAGCAGCGGTGATGTGGGATGAGGCCGACAGAGTTCAGAGATAACTGTCAGATGATTTGACCTGCGAACTTGTCTAATTTATCGGACATTTTGCGTAGTCATCTCTAGACTTATGGGGTGAAATATTGATTTTGCAGTTGTATTGCTGGTTTTACTGGCCTGTCTTTTAAGATTTTGTGTTTACTTATTCACACCTCAGCTCTCTATTATTGTCTTATTTTACTCCTTTCTCTTGTATTTTCTCATTTTTTAAATGTTCCTGGTTGTTTTTTCACATATCGTTGTCTTTCACTGCATTGTGTAAAGCACTTTGTCTTACATTGAGTTTGCATGAAAACTGCAAAATGGAAATGAATGAACTAGTAGGCCGCCTTCAGTGCACTTTTAAATGTTACATAGGCTGACATATTCCACCAACAGCATTCAAACAAACAAAATAGATTTCTGAGAAAGATTTTATTTTATTTTATTGTATTTTTTAAACACCATCTCTCTCTCTAAACCCAATGGCCGTTGAAGTGCGCCATCATCTGGTCAAACCACTCTCATACACCACCTGTCTAACAGCCTGGCTGTCAGACAAAGGTGTAAACAGGTGACAGCATAAATGTAAAAGTGCGCCTGCGCGCTTTTATTCCGTTTCGTTTTTGATAAGCTTTATGACCACAGTGGGATGCGATTGGGTGGCTGTGGAGAAAGGAAGTAAAAACTAGCCTGTGTTTAGTTCTTTTCCAGCGGAAGCGACAGAAAACGCGAGTTGTCAGACCGCAGCGTAGTGCTCGACTCGAAGGTAAACTTTTTAAAACTTGATAGTGCCGTCTGAGAGGACAAAAACTGCGCGGAGGCAGAAATGCAAGATTTCACTGTCCAGATGTAACGAGGAGAGAACTTTGACGCTGCACGCGCTTCCTGGTCTGTCGGACTTCAGGGAGAAAGGAGGGGAGAGAGAGAGAGAGAGAGTCCGTGTGTCACTCACACAAATACCACAACGTGGCAGACAGACTGACAGACAGACATGGATCACGGGACACCGCAGAACAAGCACGAGAGCAAAGTAAGACAGTTTTGTGAAGCGCTGCCGCTTTGCTGACAGTTGTTTCCTCGCAGACTGGGAGTCACGTGACCTGCCTGCCCTCTTTGACTAGACACATTTGCCTTCACTGTCATCCAGATGAATTATTAACAAAAGGGCGAGGACAAAACATGAACAGCAGGCTCAGTGACCTCATCATGAGTTTGCATGTGTGGACATTTATTTATTAGGTTCATGTACTCAAGTAGGCTGCATTACTGGATTAGGCCTGCAAATGTGAACACTTTCACTTTCTACATCTACTTCCTCTCCACTGAAGCTAGGAACTGTAGCCACCAGTAAGATTTCTGCACAAAACAAAAGAGGAGTTTCTTAAATTCGCTGCTTTCATAATTAAACAACCCAACAGTAAACACAGCTGAAACGATTAGTTGATAGTCGAACAAAGCACAATAACAAACAGGAACTGTGAAGCTATTGTAGTTGTAGTTGGTTGTGCATGAGTAATAACAGTCTAATATACTG